>VDFB02204509.1:0-10255 GCA_007258455.2 Sequoia sempervirens | reverse complement strand
TTATAAATAAGATATAATCTTTAAATAAAAATTATTATTAAGGTTATAAGAAAGATAAATCTTTTCTATTTCCTAACAAAGAAAATGAACCGATACTTTGTAATATAAAAGGAACACTCACCACAATTCATGTAATGAAATGAATTGTGGGATTAACACTAAATCCCCCAATCCAATGATCGAGCAAATGTGTAAAGTGCAAACGGAAAACGCGAATAGCTATGGAAGGAGAACGGGAACGGGAATGGCAAGTGTAAACTGCAACGGTGGAGTACTACAGAAACATAGATTTGAAATGGTGCAGTTAAAGAAATGCTATAGAAACGAGAGAGAGGTTGGGTTAAGAGCGCCCCACATGGTGCCGGACATCTAAGGGAGTGTACCCTTAGAGTGTGTCAGTTAAGCCCGACCCTCATATAATACCTTGCATTATGGAGCTCAATTCTCTGATATATTACTACTTATCAAATCCTTTGTAAATAATTGTAAACTTATGACTCCATTTAAGAATTTAATTGATTTTCTTGAATCAAAGCAAAAACATAGACACACAATTGAACAAGTTCTCAAAAGAAGAATGACAACATCATTAACATTTCATTCAAAATTCACTCAAATCCACATAAGGAGAGAAAATATATTAGAATTATACGTTTATTCATGCTTATAGTCATATCTGCATACAATTTAAGATAATTTGCATATATTCATCCAAAACTCAAAACAGACTGTCTATTCTATTCGAACTTTACTTGGGGTTTTTAATAGCCAATGCTTTTCCTGAATATCACTTCCTCATCAAAGGATAGATTCTACCCATATATTCAACTCAAAACCTAGCTAGAGCTTTCATCAGTTATCTCCCTACAAATGAGCCTTGAATTCCCTTTTATATGACAAGGGAGCAACAAGCTTCAAGCTCAAATGTAATTTCACCACAAATTCTCATTTGAACCAAATCTCCATTGCATTTGAATTTCATTTCAAAACTTCCCACATGTTGAATCTGCAAAACATTTATAGTGCATGGACTGGTGTAGCGTAAAAGAATAGGGGAACACAATTTGTCATCAAACTCCCTTATTGGCTATCCACTTAAATCGAGGCAACCAAATTGCCCCCTTACGAAGGGCACCACAACAACTTCTTATTTACCGCTGCACCATTCCGCGCCCCTGCTTACTCGACCCTCATATACCGCGCCCGCTTCTAGTTATTTGCCCCGGTCTGAGTTCGGTCGGGATCGCTTTGGGGTTTTAATTTGAACAAAATCTCATTTGCATTTTGAATTTCTTTTTCAAAACTTCCCACATGTTGAATCTACCAAAACATGGGTAGGCGCACAAGCTGAGGAAAGCTAGAAGAAAAGGGAACACAAATTATCATCAAAATCCTGGCGCACAAACTGGGGAATTCTAAAAGAAAAGGGAACACAAATTGTCATCAAAACCCCTTGTTCGCTATCCACACAAAATGCTAGGAAACCAAATTGCCACGAAGGCACAACAACAAATTCTTATTTACCCGCCACCATTCCCTTACCACCACTCCGCCCCTGGTATACATGCCCGCTTCTAGTTGTTGCCCACTACGGTAGACTCCCAACACTCCGACCCTGGTATACACGCCCGCTTCTAGTTGTTGCCCAATACGGTAGACTCTCAGCCTCGTCTTCTTTCTTGTCCTTACCCAATATGGTTCTAGTCCGCCTACTTGGGGTTTAACAGTTGATGTGCCCACATATATCATTTCCTCATCAGAGGGCAGACTGTGATTGAAGCGACTTGAATACCAACAGTAGTCTAAGTCAGTCTCGGTTACATCATCAGAAGTGTTGCTCATAAGGTCAATGGGCGAGTGTTGGCCGCATCCAGAGCACACCGACTGCTTGCCTTTGTCATCTACCAGTTGAGCAGCAATGTCCTGGAATTGCAACCTTCTACTGCAACCAAAGTAGTAGAAGGTTGCAATTCGAGGACGTTGCTGCTCAACCAAGGCACCTTCCTGAATAGCAGGACCGAGCTTTTGTGAGCTCAAACGAACAGACCTCCCTACTAATTTACTCATTTTCTCTTCTCAGACAAGCACTCAAACTTGATTAGACTGAACCCACAAAGTGCTCTTAACTGCTACAAGAATGACACTATTAGTAGTGAATTCCTCTTCTATTTATTGTGCGAGGTAATGGCAACCTTCATCAATGCTTAATAAACATGCATGTGCAAACATGGCAATTTGGCGGCGTAATGGAAACCGTTTAACTAGAGCTACATGAGAATCCAAAGATCACCCTTCATGATTGCCAACAATAACATCTTCACACAGATTGAGATCGACGTGTCTACACAAGCAAGGAATAATTCATTAATGCTTCACCAACCTTCATCTTCCTCTTGCCGGCTAGAACAGCAGAGATTTACATTAGCTTTTGATCTTCGTTGTCGATCTAAAACCACGGGTTATGAGCTCAAGAGTGGAGATTGGGCCCCACATTCCATATAGGACCTCAGCCTTTTTCGACCTCATGGAAATACTTGAGAGGCTGACACCTTGATGCGGAGTTGGCTGAGGGGTATGATCGAGATCTTCTCTCATATCTTTGAATCTGGAAAACCTACACATTGCATGGTTAGTATTTAAAGAAAGGCTTTGGCTAAGCCGTCAGTGACATGACCATTGGAGTTAATGGCTTGGGAAAACTACCGTCAGGATTAAAATTAAAACCCAACTTTGATTTTTAATGCTTTATTTCCTCTACAGGGTTTTATTTCCTAAGTCTCAGTTGGCCCCGTTAAATTCTTATCCCAACCCTAGCAAAGAACAAATGATTAAGCTAAGGATTGTATTTGTTGTTATAACTTTAGATCTAGAGAATTCTTAATTACCAATTCTTATTTGTGCATTTGTATATAAATCCAATTGAATGCCTTTCCATATCATTATGGAAGGAATTTACATTATTGCAGCCCTTAGCTCTAACTAATTGGAAGCCTTGGAGCCTAACCTAATTGAGACTCATATTATAGCCCTAACTCTAGCACTAATTGGTATGTCGTAACCCTGGTGTATGTCAAAGGCCTAGAAAACTCTAATTGAACCCTAGCCCTAAAATAGACAATAACCCTTACCTTAATTGAACCCTAACTCCAATCCTAGCCCTAATTTAAGACTAACCTTAACCCTAACCTTAATTAAGCCCTTATTGAATTATAACCCTAATTGATCCCTAACCCAAATTGAATAATAATTGAACCTTAACCCTAAGTGAATACTTAACTGAATTAAGCTCAACCATAATCTTATTTGAATTTTGACCCTAATCATAACCATAATTCAACCCTAACCTTAATTGAACCCTTACCCTAAACATGAGTTCAATTAAGTTTAAGGTTCAAATAGGGTTAGACTTTAATTAAAAGTAGGTATAGGATTCTATTAGGATTAGGGTTGGGGTTGGGGTGAAGATTAAGGTTCTATGATAGACCTTCGGGTTAGTGTTAGGGTTCATTTGGGGCAAGGGTTAGTATTAGGGTTAGGGTTATGGTTCAATTAGGGTTTCATTAATGTTAGTTTTAGAATCATAGTTATGTTTAGGGTTGGATATAAAAAATTAGAGTTAGGTTTGGAAGTTAATTAGTGTTAGTTTAGAGTTGGGAGTTATGGATTAGACTTATAATTAATGTTAGTATTGGGATTAGATTCTATCACTTTAATAAAATAATCTTCTATAAATTCATTCATTTTTTTTGAAATTATATAATTTAAAATATTTTCAAATTACCTATGTTATTGATATATGAGAGATATAGCAAATCTAAACTCTATACAATTTATAGTTAACTTGACATTGTGTATAAAGGTTTAAGTTATGAATGTATAATATAACAAAGGTATGAAGCGTGATTCTTACCATAAAGTTTAGAATAGTTTTGTTGTATTTATTTGTGTATTGCAAAGGCTGGGATCAAACATCAGAAATCTCAATTGAACCCCATATGCCGTTTTGTTGATTGTAGAGTAGTGGACAAAAGCATAGCAATATTCATTAGACCAAGACCACAAGGTAGAGGATTAATTGATGAAGTTATACTTGAATCCTCTTCATAGGAAACATGACCAACTAATTGGTATTCTCTTTTAGCACTAGGATTATATACAAAGTAGAAGCAATAGTTTTAATTTGCTATATATATTTTTTTTATTGAAGGGGTAAATGCTTTTGGCTAGGGCTATAAACCGGATGCATACATTCAACAATACCACTAGGGGGATTTAGACCTTCACGGAAGCACAACAATGCCACCTATAAACCAACACACCATGCCAATCTTTGGCAATTTGCTATATATTAACCATCTTTTTACTCCAAATGAGAACAATGGCATGGGTACATTAGTTCATCATCATTTGTGACATGCTCATCTAGGGTGAGAGATAGAATTTGTGATTGATTTAAATGATTAATTTATTAATATTAATTTCAATTTGATTTAAAAGTAAATTGAATTTTAAAGTTGATTTTTAAAAATAATAAATATTTTATAAAAGTAATTAGTATTTATTCTAAATAATTATTGTAGTCTTAATTCATTTATTTTGCAAAACATATCTTAGTAATTAGAGTTAGTTCAAATTTCAAAGCAATTGAAAATTTGTTAGTTTAAATATATGTTTAATAAGTGTTGTTTTAGAATTAATTTATGACAAAGAGAGGTGATTAGTATTAATTTATTTAAATTATAATATAAAAATAATTTACAAGGTATTCATTTATTTTTAAATAATAATTAATTAATTTATATTAAAAAGTAATTTTTGAGTAATTGGTATTAATATTTTGAAAGAATTAGCTCAATTAAATTTATGCTACAAATCAATTTAGTATTAAAGGTAATTAAAATAGTTGAATTTTGATGTTATATTGATTAATTAGTTAGCATTTGTTATTCAAAGTATAAATTTTATTAATTATATTTATTATTTTAATAATGCAAAGGAAAATAGTAAATAAATGTTACGCACTCCAATGTGAGGGGTAATTAGTAAGTAATTTAATGAAAAGTAATTTATTTTTATAGTGTAATTTAATAAAAAGTACTTTATCGTTATAGTGTAATTTAATTTTCAAAATAGTTAGTATGGTTTACCTCATTGAATTATTGGAAATAAACAACCTAAGTTTAATAAAACTCCTAAAAATTAGTTAAGATTTGAAATGGAAGTAATGGAAGCACATTAATCGCTTATATCGGGTGAAATTTGTCTTCCAATTAGATTGAAGAGAATTGAATTTTGAAATATAGAAAAAATGCTTCAGATCTCATTGGTTAAAAAGAGAATTATTAATAACTAGTTAAGATTTGGTGGTGCCTATAGTTCCCTCGCTGGAACTAACTAGCTTATCTATCTTAATATATTAATCTATATATTATACGCCGAGAGATGATTTTCGAGGCGTACTTTTTTAAATTCAAAAAGAAAAAAGCGAAAATAGTATGCCTCAAAAATGATATCTCTCGGCATATAATATATAGATTAATATATTAAGATAGATAAGCTAGTAGCATCTGCAACACACAATGTAAAATAATAATTTATCACATATTTTATTTTAAATAAAGAATTATAATACTTTACAAATTGTGATTCATATCATATTTATTCAAATGCACAAAGAGATGTGTACAATAGGAATTCGTAATGAATGAGACAATTCATCTTTTATACCAAAAATTTAATATCAATATTAATAGAAGAATTCACTCAAAAAATATATACATCACATAAAAATGTTATGTTTCCAAAGATTTTAGTCTTTCTTCCTTTGCTTTTCTTTTGGCGAGTTGCTTTCCTATCTTCATTTTTTCATAATGATCATATGTAAATGGTGGTGAGATTCTAATTCCATCCAAAGACTTAACATGTGATATACCAACAAATGTTAATCATTCCCTTTCTCTTGGTCCTATATCAATTGTTTCCTTGGAAAGAGTTAATCCTTGTGATTTGTGGATCATTAGTGCCCAAGCCAATCATAGGGGAAATTGACGTGTGCGGCCCCTTTGTATTGGTGAAATTGGAATTAAATTTGGAGATGCATCTTCAAAAGGAATTCCAGAGTAATTATCAAATTCAACCATAACATATGTAGGTGGATCTGGTGGGCCACATCCAGTTTTGTATATGATATTTTTTATGTATCCTAAAGCTCCATTCACAAGACCTTCTTCTATCCATAAATTAGATGTTAACATGACCCTTGCATCCTTTGAAACATACTCATTTGCATTTGAATCAAACTCCATATAAATAGAATTTCGTTGGTCAAATTTTTTTTTATCTGAATTACATGTAAGTTCAGTAAGCACATTTTCATCAATTTGAACATCTTTATAGAACCTATCATGTTCTATTTTATATTTAAGTGCTCTATATACCCTTTCTCTATTAACTATAAAATTATAAGTTGTTCCATGCTAATCCTTTTTTTGAACAAAATGACTGGTAAATCTTTTATTCGATGTGGTAAAATTTTAGCTATTTCTCTCACTTCTTGTGGAAAACTTATGGTATGTCCTTTATATTTGTATTTCCCTCCAGTTGCATGTGTTACTTGAAGTGTTGGGTTGACACTTGCTATCAACATTTCCTCTATTTGTGTTAAATTTGCAAGTTATGATGGTTGTGGACAAGGATCCATATTTTTTAATGCTGAAAATTGATGTTCATTACTCTCTTGTTGATATTGATTCCAAATAGGGCCCTCAAGTACCCATACAACCTTCATTGTAGGATAACTCTCTTCACAAATATAACACATACTTGGTGTAGAAAGTTTATCTAGTCCATTTTGAAATATCATTTGTAGACTTTTCAAATCAATCTCAGTAGTTGTATTATTATTAATTACTTCTTGATCTCTTCTATTATCAACATTCATTACATTTTGAATTCTATCATTTGGTGTTTGTAGCACACGATCTATTGTAATAGAATTCACCCCTTCAAAACTAACCTCAACATTCCCATGAGATTGATGATGTATTTTAACTGATTCACGATTGCGCACTTGTATTTGTTGTCTTTCTATCTCATTCAATTGATCAAAATGCATAGCTCTTTGAATTTGTGAACAATGTGTTATCATTTTATCTGCATGTTGTCTCATTTATGCTTCAATCTCTTCTATTGTCATATCTACCCTATGTTTAAGGCTTCTTTCTCTATCATTTTGGTTTTGACGAATCCTTTCTTCTTGTCTTTGTACATCATTCATTTGTTCATGTCGTTGTCTCATATAGTTCTGAGCATATTCTCTCCTTTGTTCTATTTGTTACTCTTCAGTTGTAAAACTCCTTGCTTCCTCTCTTTGTGCATTAGCCATTTGTTCACGTCATTGTCTCATATAATTTCGAGCGTATTCTCTTTGATGCTCTCTTCGTTGCTCTTCATTTTGAAAACTTGTCCTTGGACGATGAGGCATCCTACAAATTTTAATATAAATTAATAAATCTATAAAATTGTTAAGAATTTGTAAAGATACTTAATGGTTCATAGGTATATAAATAATTTTACCAACCAAATACAATATAAAAGGACATTGTTAAGAAAACATAATTACATATTGCCTTGGCTATTATTATTTTTAAAGTAGTGATATTTGTTTATTTTCTACACGTACCATTTCATAGTAATATTCACTTTTAATTGAAAAATATATTAACTTTTGAATCCAAATGATAGTTGAACCCACAACCTTACAATTATAAACAAAATACACTAATCCATTGCACTACATGTTTATTTTGATTTTTTATGATTACAATTTTGTTAATTAATAACTTAGTGCTAAAATTTCTGGATTTGATTGTGTTTTGGTTTTTGTTTTGGATTTTCTTCTCCTCCAGCTCTCTTTCATCCTGATGATGGATCATGTAGTATGATTCGAAACGTCGATGTGAAAAACCAAAACACAATCAAATCCAGAAATGTTAACACTACTTGATGGATTGTGGAAACTTGATATCTTTAATTAATAACTTTTTCAATAAAATTAGTAATAAATAAATTAATTAAAAAATGTATTAATTTTTAAACCCACAATGAGAGTTGAACCCATAACCCTTCAATTACAAATCAAATCTATTAATCCATTACACTATTTGCTTGTTTTTGTATGTGATATAAATATATTATTAAAAAACTATTTACTTTCTTATAGAAAAATATTATAATGTAAGCATTAAAAATATTTTAAAAACATTTTAATGAAATTAACTTTTTTACCCTAAAAGAATAAAACTAAAAAACAATTAACAATACATTTATATTTTATATTAAATTACTTTCTTATTTGTAATTGAAAAAGCATTATAATAGAATTACTTTTTTACCCTAAAAAAATAAAACTAAAAAAATATTTACTTTCTTATAATAGATATTTTATTAAAAAATTATTTACTTACTTATAATAAAACAAATATTATAATGTAAGCATTAAAATGTTTATAATGAAATTACCTTTTACCCTAAAAAAATTAATAATACATTTAAATTTTATATTAAATTACTTTCTTATTTATAATTGAAAAAAATCTAATAAATAAATCTAAAAAAGTATTATAATGCATACAAATATTTTTAGACAAAATGAAAATATAAATAACTTACTTTTTTTCACTCATGGTATTTATCTCCACCTCTCTATTTATTTGCACTATTCGCTGGTAATAATCTCTTTTTAATTCCCACTATTTACTTCCTATTTATATTAGTTTGAAAAGTTATGACCAAAACATATATTAAAAACATTTTAATTAAATTAACTTTTTTACCCTAAAAGAATAAAACTAAAAACAATTAATAATACATTTATATTTTATATTAAATTAAAACATTATAATAGAATTACTTTTTTACCCTAAAAAAATAAAACTAAAAAAATATTTACTTTCTTATAATAGATATTTTATTAAAAAATTATTTACTTATAATAAAATAAACATTATAATGTAAGCATTAAAATGTTTATAATGAAATTACCTTTTACCCTAAAAAATTAATAATACATTTAAATTTTATATTAAACTACTTTCTTATTTATAATTGAAAAAAATCTAAAAAAGTATTATAATGTATAGAAATATTTCTCTTTAGTTGTCGGCTTTTTTTTATAAGTTAACATTTTTTTTTAACACGGTCACGCTCCACTCGTGCTGTCACTGTAGGTTACGCCTCTCGGTGTAATAAAAAGATTCAAAATAACAAGTGAAAAAAATAAAAAAGTTTATGCTTCTGAAAATCCGCCCTTATCACTCAAAGTTTTGTAGCCAATAAAATTAGGAAAATTAATTTTTTAAATTTGAAAAGTTAAAAATCTTGCATATTTACTTTAACTATATACAAATATTTGTCAAACAAAAAAAAAGTTGAGTTCTCATTTGTTAAAATCAAAGTTATTACTAACTTGTTAAGGAAAAGGGGTCGCATAGTTCCCTTGGTAGGAACTAAAAAATGAATGTGTTTTCAATGTTTATTTGTCAGTTTAAAAGATGTGCCAATAATGTTGCAATCACTAAATTAAAATAGTTAAATTATATTGATATTAATATTTTTAATTTTTAAGAAGATTATAGTTTAATCAACAAATTTATATTTAAAATTTAGTCCTTTTTTAATAACTTAATTTTTAGATGTTATGGCTAATCTTATCATTCAACCTATTCATTAAATTTATACTTATATTTTATATTTTGAAATATTTATTTTATATATAATTTAGATTTTTTTTACATTCTTTTAGATTACCTATAAATTGACTATTCTTTTCATTGTTTTCATAAAAAGAGTTAAATTTTTAATAAATAATATTTTTAAATAATAATTTCTACATTCTAATACATAAAACAATGCTAATATAATAATTAGGTTTTTCAATTTTACCAAGTAAAGGTATATATTTTAGTTTCTATAAGATGCAGTTTGACTGAATGACTTTCCAATTCTACAAAGTAAGACTTTTTATCTCTTTTTTCATTATTTTAGGTTAGTGGTATACAGTGGTAATTATTTTTATTCTTTTAATTATATTTTGATATTTTTAAATTAATTAGAATTTGAGCTATTATGCTATACTATAATATTTATTTATTTTATTAGAAATTTTAATAGTCACTATTTAATAAGTGAAAAAAATGTGTTGCTATAAGTAGGATGTTTCCAATTTTTTAAGTGTGAATAATTCATGTAATCTTTA
>VDFB02204507.1:0-10773 GCA_007258455.2 Sequoia sempervirens | reverse complement strand
GGAGGATAGGCTTGGCACCAATTTTTTTAGGGAAGAAAATAATGAGCAGCTTATGGGGCCCAGATTTGTGGAAATTATGAGCAGCTTGAATTTGTGGAAATTATGAACAGCTTGAATCTGATAGTGTTAGTGTTGCTTTGCACTTGCAGCATCGCCCATCAAGTGCTTTCAATACGCCCTACGTAACTACGAACCAGGGAATTCCAGTGTGGAATAACACATCCTCCCTCACGATCGGAAATAGAGGTAAGTGATGGATTTAGACAAATTAGTTTATAGAGTAACTTATTAAAGTGTGATTTGTAAAGTTAATTTTAAGTTATAATTATTGAAAATAAATTTAATCACATTGAAAATAAGTCGTAATTAGATAAAAAACAGATTAATCTTAAAACAGGATCAAAACAGGATCAGTAATTCAATGGTAGAGCATTCCAACAGCCTGTTTCATAAAAAACTCGAAAGACCTAAATTTCGGATCTTTAACTGTTCCATGAAAATAAGTTGTAACCAGATCAAAGACAGGTTAGTCTTAAAAACAAAATCAGTAATTCAATGGTAGAACACTCCGAGTAGAATTGAAAGTCTTAAATTCGAGTCCTAACTTTGTTCCATGAAAAGAAACTCCGAAGTCCTAAATCTATCTTTAACTGTTCCATGAAAACCCCAACAATAATCCTTGTTGGTGTTGTCCAGGTCCTGTTCTGCTGGAGGACTACCATCTGATAGAGAAGTTTGCAACCTTTACCAGGGAGAGAATCCCAGAGAGAATAGTACATGCAAGAGGGGCGTCAGCAAAGGGCTTTTTCGAGGTGACTCACGACGTCTCCCATCTAACCTGTGCTGACTTCTTGAGGGCGCCGGGCGTTCAGACGCCTGTCATTGTACGCTTCTCTACAGTCATACACGAAAGGGGAAGCCCAGAGACCATAAGAGACCCGAGGGGATTTGCCACCAAGTTCTACACCAGAGAAGGAAACTTCGACATAGTGGGAAACAACATCCCTGTTTTCTTCACCCGAGATGCGCTTCAAGTAAGCTCTGCCTTGTTATTTTACCCCTCTTTCTCTCTGTCAAAACTAAAACAATCATAACTTGAAAACTATGATGTGTTTTGTTACAGTTTCCAGATGTTATTCGTGCTTTCAAGCCGAATCCAAAGACCCACATACAGGAATCCTGGAGGTACATGGATTTCTGCTCCCACCTTCCAGAGAGCTGTTCTACTTTCATGTACTTTTTCGACGACTGGGGCATTCCATCCGACTATCGACACATCGACGGTTACGGTGTTCATACATATATGGTGATCGCCTTGTATTTGGGAAAGACTTCTAACAGAATGTATTGGCCTTGTTGATTTCCTTGAAGAAAATGTTTACTTATTGTGAAATTTTGTTGCAGTTGCTTACCAAAGAGGGGAGAGAAACGTACGTTAAATTTCATTGGAGACCCACATGCGGACAGAAATTCATGATGGACGAGGAAGCAGTGATTGTGGGCGGTACCAATCACAGTCATGCCACCAAGGATTTAAGCGACGCCATAGCCGCTGGTAACTATCCGGAGTGGAGGTTCTACATACAGACCATGAATCCAGCTGACGAGAACAACTACGATTTCGACCCTCTTGACGACACCAAAATCTGGCCTGAGGATCTGTTTCCTTTGCAGGTCCTTTTCTTGTATTCTGTTGTTAAATAGTTTTAATGGGTTGGGCTTAATTAATAGTTTGAAATGTTTTTGATTTGACTGTGAAATTTGTCAGTTTTTCTGATCACACTTCATAGTAGATAGTATGAAAAGAGAAATGATAGATCATGAAGTTTGATTGGGAACATTTCAGATCATACTCTATGATCCATCGGTAGATGGCAAGAAAAGGGAGATGATAGATCATAGAGTGTGACCCGAAATATTTCAGATCACACTTCATGATCCATCATCAGATGAATAAAGTATATAAGAAGAAAAAAGAAATGATAGATAATGGAATGTGAACAGAAACATTTCAGATTTTATGATCCATCATCAGGTGAATAAAGTAGATAGCAAGAAAATAGAAATGATAGATCATGAATTGTGATCCAAAGAATTTCAGATCACATTCTATGATCCATCATCAGATGAAGAAAATAGATGTCAAGAAAAAAGAAATGATAGATCATGGAATGTGATCCAAAACATTTCATATCACACTCCATGATCTATCATCAGAATGAAAAAATAGATAGAAAAACAGAAATGATTGCATATTTCAGAACTCAGAGAAAATCAGGTCTCCTAACAGTGTCTCATATCTTGTTGGTATTGTGCAGCCTGTGGGACGAATGGTTCTGAACAAAAACATTGACAACTTCTTTAATGAGAACGAAATGCTGGCCTTCAACCCGGCTGCCATTGTTCCAGGAATATATTTCACCAACGATAAAATGTTTCAGACTCGAACATTTGCCTACGCAGACACCCAGCGACACAGGCTTGGTCCCAACTATCTGCAACTCCCTGTGAATGCTCCTAAGTGTCCTCATCATAACAACCATCGCGATGGTGCCATGAATTTCTTGCACAGAGACGAGGAGGTTTTTACACTTATATCCTCCTCCAACCAGTTTTTGCTATAAATTAAACTTCTTCACCCATATGGAGAATCTTACAGCTTTCTTTCGTTCTACCGAATATTTGCAGGTGGATTATTTCCCATCTCGTTTTGATCCAGTTCGAACTTCTGAAAGAGTGCCAATGCCCAAAGTCCTCGTTAATGGTGTGAGGGAAAAGGTACCCACTTCCTATGCTTAAATCTTAACATCTAGTTATAATTAAGTCCATGTCTTGAATGATCATCACAGAAATTATTTATTATAAATTGAAAAATATTCTTTTAAGTATTTTGTGCTTTTGGGGTGTAAACTAGTTGGTTGAGTTCTTGAAAGACATGAACAACCGATGCAAGTTCAAACCTCGATTTGTCCAACTATGTCAAGAGTGGGGCCTCTTTGGGTTATCAAATGATCTAGAGGATTAGTCTCACCTTGGCATTGTCCGGATCTGGACACCTCTATATATATATATGTATATGAAAATAGAATAATTTTTAAAAGATAAAATAAACACAGTTTAAAAAAATATTTATTTTATGTTTAATGAAAAGTGTATCTTTATTTGTATACTCTAAATTATTTTTCTCTTTTCTTTTGTTTTCAGACTGTAATTAAGAAAGAAAATAATTTTAAGCAACCAGGGGATCTCTTTCGCTCATGGCCTCGAGACAGGTAAGAAAGATGAATTATTACATAAAAAGATTAGTTATATATTAGTAGGCATGATTTTTCTATATATAGTTAATGAAGTTTGATTGAAATTTCTTTTAGACTCAACCATGTACATTTTTTGCATCAATTTCTTGAATAACTCTCTTCTCAATTCGATGATGGATCATTGGGTGTGATTCTAAAAATCAAAGAAAAAAATCCACACAATAGAATCCAAAGACACTTTCAATCCAATTATATAATTATAATAAAAAATTGTTATCTATATTTACATATATTAACCAACCACTTCCTCTTCTCAGACAAGAAAGATTTGTAAAACGGTTTGCTGATGCCCTTTCGGATCCAAGGGTAACCCATGAGATTAAGAGTGTGTGGCTTTCCTATTTGTCTCAGGTATGCATTTTTATGTATCTTATCAGGCATTTATTTTGAAATATTATTATGATTTTTTTTAATATAAATTTATTGATGAAAATTTTATTAATATTGGACAGTGTGATAGAGGATTGGGACAACGGTTGGCTACTCGTCTTGGAATGAAATCCCTAATGTAGAAAGGGCATCCAAACTACTTGTTATTACTATTTTGTCGAAGATGCTCAAAATAATCTATGTTGTTCTTTTGCAATTGACTTTGTTGTTTAAAGTACTTATATATAAGTGATGAATGTCTCAATCGAGATGAAAAATCACAAAAAATCATGTTTCTATTGTAATTATTGTTCTCGAAGTTATTTGAATCGTTTTTGTTTCTAATTATTATTTGTATTAAATTCATTTGTCATGTTTCTTTTATTTTCTTTGTAATTCTCTTGAATGAAAACCTTTTTTGAAAATAATGCTCTATTATTATTGGCTTTATTGTTTGGTTTTTATATAAATGAGTTATAGATATCTCAATAGAGATGAAAATTCACAAAAAATATATTTGTAGTGTGATTATTGTGGTGTCATGTGGATCTATTTTATTTCTAATGATTACATAGAATAAGTTCATGTATTATATTCTATTATGTTGCAAGTCCTCTTAATGAAAGAATTTTAAGAAAATAATGTCACAATATTATTAGTTAGAGAGTTTCTTCACAATGTGAAGTATTTTTTTTAAAAATATTTTTTATTGAATAAAGATTTCCCTTACTTTGAATCATTAAAATTTATCTTCCTATTCTAACATGTCTTTTATATTGAATATAAAATAAAATTATATTACTTAGAAGGTTGATAAATTGATATTAACATTAATCATGAACTTAAAATGGATTAAATATTTGTCTTTTCTAATTTCATATCTCTTTAAAATAATTTCATTAGTAAGAAAAACACGAAGACGATAATTAAAGAAGAGAATATTGAGCCTTTCCTTTAAAAGACCTCCTAGATATATTCCTTCTGAAACTTACTTTTCTGAGACTTTATCTTTAAGTGTGGTACACCAAATTGGAATAACATCAATTAGAATAAGTGTACCAACCTTCACACATTACCAACTTCCATCAAACAAAGTCCATTTATGCAAAGTAGATCTACACACAGAATGATATGATTCAAATCATCCTTCATGTTGAAGTCTTTAGCACCATTTTCTTTTCAGGGGGAAAAAAGGTTATGCAAGTGACATCTCCCCCTAAGATAATACTCTATCTCAGTTTATCTTGGAATCTTGTGTAGAGTGCACAAGAGAAAAATCATCCTTCTTCTCATGGTCTTCATTCTGGATCTTTTCATTTCCCCCTTTTTATTGATTAAGGGATTCATCCTTTTTTTGATATTGGGAAAATGGCTTCACAAGACCATTTCTACAATAGTTTTACATATGTCCCATATTATTTCACTTTTAGCACACAACATTGTGCATTGGAACAGAGTTGTTCTTCTTCACCTTAGATCTGCACTAATCAGCCTTGTGACCATAGTTGTTGCAAGAAACGCAATAACCATGAAATAACATAGTACTATTTATTTGAGGTAAGAAAGACCAAGTCTTCCTATATTATTATTCCTTCTCTTTCTAACTATGTAGTCAATAGTCTTATGCCCAAAAATATTGCAAAAAATTAGTAACCTTGAAAGGATTGATTTAACCTATTAGGAACATGTTGTTTTGTTGATGGAGGACTTCTAAAACTTTTATGCTTTTGGTCAGAATTGGGTCCTTCTTTCTTTCCATTTTGAATATTCTTTGAATCTCCGAAGGAATTCTCCTTAGAATGTTCAAGGAAAACTCTCTCTTATTTTGTTGGAGTCTTTTCATTTGATTTTCAATTGTCTGGACCAGACTTCTCTCCTTTGTCAATTTGTTCCTTTTCTCTTTTTAAGGCATTCCTTAGAGTGTTATTTTCTTCTTTAACCTTTAAACATTCAACAATTTTGTCTTTGAGTTTGATATTCAAGCAATCTTCAGTCTTCTTAATTCTTCAACCTTTATAATCAAAGTCACACCTTCTACCTCTTTTAGCTTGATTTCATATCTTTTGCCTTCTTTTACTTGAATTCTCAAATTTTTAGATTATTCTTTTCATTATGTAAGCAAGCTTTCATATTTTTCATTTAGACTTCTTGCTTCATTTAGGTCTTCCGATGCAGGCAAGATTTTTTCTTCAAAATCAATCCCCCATTCATTTGAATTGAAATTCCATCCTTTAGGTTCTATAGATTCCAGATCCAGATCAAAGGAAAATATGTCTTCATCACTTAAGGAGCTTGAATCCTTACATATCTCAACATTATAGTTTATATCAGTAGTATTGAAAGACATAAAGAGAGTTTCATCATTCAAATCATTCTCCTCATCTTTAGAGGAACCACTACTCTCTTTGGAATAGAGACCCTTCTTGACCTCATCTCTTTTATTTTTGTCATCTAATTCTTTATAAGGACATTTAGATGCAAAATGACCTATTCTTCCACAATTGAAACATTTAAAAGGTAACTTACCTTTGTATTTGTTAGTCCCTTTCTTTATTCATCTTACAAATTTAGCTTCAACATCATCAAGATCTTCATTTTGAACAGGAGCCTCATCTTCAATATTTTTGTTAACCTTGAATGCAACTTCTTTCTTTGGAACATCTTGACCAAACTCTATCGTCTTAAAGGCAACATGAGTACCAAACATTTCTTCAACTGAGTATTGATCCAGATCTTTGGATTCTTCAATGGAAGATACTTTTTTACTATAGGACTTTGGGAGAGATCTCAAAACCTTCTTCACAATTTCACTTCCCACCAAGGCCAGTAATTCCAGTAACAACTTCTTGAAATCAAAGTATATTATTTGCAATATCTTCATCATCTATCATTTGTAGAGTCTCAAATCTACTCTCAAAGATCTGCAACTTGGCTTGCTTCACTTTATAATCTCCTAAATAGATACTACTAAGCTTCTCCCAAGCATATTTGGCAGAACTATAATTCATCACCTTCAACAACTCTAAATCAATTAGTCCACATAGAATAACATTCTTGGCTTTAGCATTACATTTTGTATAAGAGCGAATTTGCATCCCCTATGCAAATCCCCCTTTTTCCTTTATCCACTTTAGAAAACCAAGTTCAAAGGCTTAATTCCACTTAAGCCCACTATTAGCGGTCCACTTGGTGCATGTTTTGAGCATCGGTGGGGGAGTTTTTGTCGGGGACGCCCACGCGACACACAAACATCTGTGCAGCGCACTTACGTCCCTGGCAGATTCCTACAGCTAAACCTATAGAGGTGTTACACTTCTCATTGGAAATGGAGTTGTAACACCCCCTTCAACCGACCGACCCAAATATGGTCGTTTTCTTCCATTCCTTCTTCAAATTCACCCCTTCAACATTCAATCCAACTCTTCACAACTTCTTCTGAGCTATTGCACACTTCAAGCTCCATACTCACACTCTTGCATTCACTTTCTCACTCACTTCAAGCATCCAAGCATTTCATTGCAATAAAAGCCTCACTCCATCACTTCGGTAAAGCACATTTAGGACCACACCATTCTAGCAGAGGCTTGAGTTTCTCTCATTTCTCCCTCAAGCAACCTTGAGTGCTCTTGGTGGAGGTGGTAAGCTTCCCTCTCCTCTCCTCTATCACTTGGTTGAGTAGCATAGTATTGCTTTGGAGTGTTTGCATTCTCTTTACTTCATTATTTCTTTATCTCATTTTCTTGGTTGTCCATGGAGGTGGAAACACCTAAACGGGGGTCTAACTGAGGCAGGCCCCTATTTAGCCACCCAACATTTTCCCTCTTGTTGTGTGTAGGTGTGCGTGTTGTGAGGAAGATCAATTGACGAACGAATTCCTTGGTAAGATCCTTCTTACTCTTCTTACACTTTCTTTTCTACTTTATTACATTAGAGAATACCTCGTTTATTTACTCATTTCATTCTAGCCTTTTAGTTGAGTAGCTAGGCCATTAGTCATTTTGGTGAGTTCAACCTTGCCTTTGTTGTTGTCTAATCGTACGGACTACAACACACTTTTGAGATGCCAACATGCCACGCTATCATCTAGAGACCGCATTGACGTCCTTGGGCAGAGAGCTCCTTGAGGCACAGAGTTGAACCTAGAAACCAACTCACCTAGCCCCACCTTAGAACTCGAGATTGTAGAGTGATTGTAGGACCTCATCATCCTCATCATTCTCATCCTCATACCCTACATGTTGTACTTAGCTGACGTAAGTTAGAGTAGCCTCTCGCATCTTGACCCTCCATGACTTGGGGTCTTGCACGCGGTGATCCCCCTCTCTTACATTTTTGGTGAACCTAACGTGAACCAATGTCTATTCATCTATTGGTGTTGGGGGCTTCCCTTGGGTATTTCACGATTTTTGTGTTCTTGAGTGTTGTGAAAGTTTATGAGCATCACAACCCAATCCACAACTTCTGGGAATATTGTGAGGAGAAGTGTACGACACCTCCCGATGGATAGGACGAAGGTATTGCTTGGTATCTCTACAAGTCTTTTCTCTGGTCTTGCCGTGAGTTTGGATGTGTAGGAGAAATTATTGAGGAATGAGATGGGATTCGTTGATGAAACCAATCATGTTCCTACTCCTCCTACATCTCCCACACCATCGTCGATGGACGAGCATGAGGTCGTTCAAATCCCTGTTGAATACGTGTCTACCCTTGCAAAAGGTTTGGGTGACCTTGAAAACCATTTGGAAAGAAATATGAAGACGGCTAAAGCCGCTTAGGTTGTTAGTGAACTAAAACATATGATGGGTAAAGATCGAACATGCATAGAGCTTCTAAGTAGTCTCCTCGGTCTTGCCGAAGTGTGTGCTCCTTTAGGAAACCCTAGCTTTGCACAAGGATTCACCTTTGAAGAGCGTGAGGGACAATTAGTGGTATCAATGCCTCCCACTTCTATCTACGTGGCCAATGCAGTCCCTTCCATTAGTATCCCTTCCATCCCTAATCAACTGAAAACTATCAAGGTGAATAAAGTCTCGTTGAGCTTTAGCTTTACCCCTTCTATCACCTCTAGTGGTGGAGGTTTTGGTAGAATAGGTGGTGAAGGCTTTGGTAGTGGCAGTGGATTCGGTAGCGAAGGTGGTGCTAACAAAGGCAGTTTTAGTGGAGGTCATGGTGGTGGTTCCAACAGAGGTCCTACTAGCGGTAGTGGCTATGGTAGTGGCTCTGGCAGAAGTCACACCGGTGGTGGTTATGGAGGTGGACTTGGCGGTGGTTCTAGTAGAGGTTCCTTTGGCCCTCTATCTTCTAATGACCCTATTCTAAACACTCTGCTTCAGAACATGGGTAAGATGCAGAGCCAGTTGGCAAGCCTTTCCCAGGGCTCTGCCTAGCCTATCTTCTATCCTTTCTTCTCACATAGCCCATTGTCGGTTGCTATCTTGAACACTCCCTTCCCTCAAGGAATGGAGATACCTAAATTTGAGAAGTTTGGTGGCAAAGGAGATCCCCAGATGCATGTGTCCATCTTTAACACCCTTTGCACTGACTTCTTCCATCATGATGCATTGATGGCTAAACTATTCCCCTAATCTCTCAAGAACACAACACTCGAGTGGTACTATTCCTTTCTTGACAATTCTATTTTCTCATTTGATCAACTTGTAAATCAGTTCCTTAGGCGAGGGCATATGCGGGGATCATGAGTAGCCAAAAGTGGCAATGGAGAAAAAATAACGTGTTTCATCGACTCAAAAACGCGAAAATGCCGAGTTGACTTTATGTGGCTTGGGTGTCAGTACACACTACCGAAGCAAAGCCCAAACCTAGATTTCCAAATCGGATATCCGATTTGTGACAACATATCTATTTCCATATCGGCCCGATTAAAACTCATTCTCATTTCACAATTGGTTAACCACAGCGGGCGCACGGTGAAAAGTTCATTCCGCAAATCAGATATCCAATTTGGTGCAAATCCATCTTCAAAAGGTTAGATTATTGATTTTTCTTTGCTCTAATCAAATTTTCAATTAGATTTGTGTAATTTTAGTTGATTTTTTTCAAAATAGGGTTTTTGATAGATTTTTTATGAAAATTTTGAGTTTAGTATGGATTTTGATGAAAATTGAATGTTTGTAATGGATTTTGATTTAAAAATAGTGGTTTTTATGTATTTGGATTAAAAATTAGAGAATTTTATAGATTTTTGTTAAAAATCTAGGGTTTTTGTTGGACTTTTTTTAAAAACTAGGGTATTTTTATAATATTTTCATTTATATTGTCTAATTTTAATTAGATTAATTTGTTTTTAATTTTAATCAGGCATTATGGATGCTCCACCACCTCCACCACCTACACAACCATCAATTCAAGAATTAATTTCTAAAAAATTGCAACAATTAAGGGCATTTTTAAGTTTATAATGGTGAGTCCCTTTGATTATCCTCGAGATGTCAAACACAACGAAGAAATAATTAAAAACATAGAAACCCTCTTGCAACATAATGCTCTTTCATTCATGGCGAAGACATGAGAGAATATTATGCATGTGGATTGTCCTATGATGATGTGAAAGATCTCATAATAACCAAAGCCCAAATAACCTCTTTATTTGTTAACCCCCGCACTGGTTTGCTGGTTAATGTTAATAAAACAAAACTTTCTATAAAATGGTGCACTCATAGAGACATTGTAGAAAACTTTTGAGATCGTTGGTGTATGGTTTTTGATAAATCACCTAACAACAATTGTGATATACCATTTTACTTTATTAAAAAATTATATGTTGATTTTGTGTTAGGGTATCATGTCAATTACTTTGACATTAAACCCTTCCAAGGCGTTAGTGGAGGTATGCCTAGGATAGACCAGGGGAAGTTAGAGTAATACCTTGCCCATATGTTCCCCCTCCTCCCCTTCCTCTGCCACCTTCAGTATACCATCCAGATATTATGCAGGATGCGGTCACACAGACTATCCACGCTATTCACTCTTTGAGTGGACTTTTGGTTTCACATGCTTTTGTAGTAGCTCAGCCACATTCTGGTGATGTTGGTGATGGCTCAAGTGTTGTTGTGTCATCCTTGTCAGG
>VDFB02204506.1:0-14310 GCA_007258455.2 Sequoia sempervirens | reverse complement strand
ATAATCTTCTATTTTTCTACATGTGCAGAACAAAGAGCTTAATTTTCGATGAAAACCCTACATTCACAAGAAATAAAAAATAAATATAATAATCAAATTAAATTTAATTAAAATTATACTTTTTTGGAAGCTTATAGTAAGGAATACATACTTACAAAAAAAAAAATTCAAATAAATTAATTTGATCCCCCAAAAGGTAAATTAAAAAGGATTTTTATCAACATTTTGATAGGTGTAAAGGACACTCTATTATAGGTATGGTTTAAAACTAGTGGGGTTCTATCGCAGGGGGTTTCATCTAAGGTAGTTTGATCAAAACTTCTTCAATTGGAATGCTTTAAATGGAACTTTTAAGGCTTAAATAATTATACTTTCTAAGAATATGTGATTTCAACAAAATTAGATCCTCCCCTGCAAACCAGAACTAAATTTTATGGGATCACCCACTCGTAGTCAATATCTAAACTAAGAATGTGAGGTAGCAAATCCAAGATGTTTATTATTCCTAAGCGAAACATAATTCTATTGGAGCATTGGAAAATGGTTGAAAATGGCTACAAAAATCTTTAAAGAGACCACACTTCCTTAATCCAAAAATTCCTCACCTTAATTTTTATTTTTTTAAAGTAACCTTAATGCCTTGGAGATACTAGACCAAGACCTGCCCATCCATCCTGATAGGCATTTAACCTTTCAAGTTAGTTTCTAATGTCCATTCGTATCAAGATATATCTATAAAGGTAGACATCTAACCATACATCGTAGGTTAGAAAATGTTTTGGATAGAGACTAGACTCATCAGACCATCATCTCGAAATACTCTAAAGACCTCACACTCCCCTACTAGGAGTGCATCGAGGTCAACGTCCTTAGGAGTATGTGAGATAATAATAAAAGCTTGAGTCCCACCTTAGAATTTGGCCTAAAGCCTCAAGGAATCAAGCAAATCCATCTGGGATTCCTTCTGAGTATAATAAGTAATCTCTAACTTCAATTTTAATATTTATTTATCTTCCTTTATCTTAAGGTATCTTAACAAGTCCAATAAGGTAAACACCCTTAACCAATCCTAAATCCCCACCCCGAGCACCTGCGTACTAGGGACAACTCCATCCCTAGACTGCCTACATACACCATTTTAGCACGGGATCAAGGCGTATAATATGTAGTTCTGTTTTCTAATCTATTGTTGGATGTAAACTGTTTTGTGGGTACGCGACCCTTTCTAGGGCCATCTCCCCAGATAGTTTCTCTTCGGTTGCTACCCACATAAGGGAGCATAAAGATTCATGGTGATATTAATGCCATAGACGTCGTTGTTGCAGCTTTATTAGGCTATAAGTACAGTAACTCAAGCGCGACGGCATTACCCGTAAACATGAGTCAGAGGCACCGTTAATACCAAACGCTGCTGGTTTTTTTTTGTTTTTCTCCTCTTATTTAAGTTTTCTATCTAAGGAGGAAATTAAATGCATTATCAATAATAAGAAAGCTAGCTTGTGCACATAAACCAAATGGGAATATAAAAGTTTTAGACCTTCTTGCTAAAAAGTAAAATTAAATGAACTTACTAAATAAAAAAACTATTTATTCAAGTGCAATCCCTATGAAGAAGTATTGCATCTACTTATATTATTTGAAAGTAAAACTTTTTGTAACAATGTTTTGAATAGTCAAATCCATTTATGAAATAAAAACACTTAAACATGAAGTTAAATTCTTCAAGATGGGTGATCTAATTTAGAGATGGTATGAATCTAATTATTTTGCAATGTTATTATTTCCTAGAAAGGAAAGTTGAATCTATTCGCATAGTCTATGTCATAGAATAAGTAGTTTTGATTTAAATTGCATAACACTAATATTTTCAAGATAAATATCCATCTAAGATAGCATAAATAATTCCAACTCAAAGAGACTTCATGGCATAATCTATTGTTTCAAGACAAAAGGTTTATTAATTTTGGTTGCATAAATAAATAAATAATCCAACTAAAAAGAGACTTGATTTTAATTGCATAAGTTATTTCACTAATTTCTTAGATAGATAAACCAATACAATGTCTTAATAAGAGTCTTGATTTTAATTGTATAAGTTATACTACTAATGCCTCAAGATTTATGATCTATCTAATGTAGGTAATTTGCATAAGTTTATTATTGATAATATTCTAATAATTACATAATTATTTATTCACTATGACCTTGTTGTAATTAAATGAATCAACCTTGTTTTAAAAAAAATTGAATCTACTTGTATATTGAGGGAGAAAATTAATTTAAAGAATAACCATCATATTTAAGTTTATTGTAAATATATTAAATCATAACTACAATGTGCTATAAACCTTGAATCCCAAGAAAATAAATTTATTACATGGAGAGAGAGTTTACAATAAATCTAAGAGCTAAGTTTGTGGCATAACAAGAAAGCAATTTTATTAAAGATATATTATTAATGCCTTAAGTTAGATAGTATTTTGTAAATTTAAGCTTATAATTTAATGTCTAATGGTCATAATTGTTATTATAGAGTTGTAATTATTGTCATAAAAATATAGTATTGCAATAAGATATAAATGTTGTCATTCCTTTATTTTAAAATTTTCTATAACTAGGTCCATACTCATAGTTTATCATAATTTTATGAAGAAGAGAGATATATTATAAGTTCATTAATTATATTCAACATTAGCTAGTAACCATTTCCATCTTTGTTCAAAGGAAATTAAATACTATCTCATAGAACCATAGTTTGGACCAAATCTTCATCAATTATCGATGTTAGTTAATTTATTGTCTTGTTAAATTAGGATAACATTATTAAAATTAAGAAGTTTATGGAATTTTTTTTTCATTTAATGAATAAACCCACCCTTTGATAGTTAATTAGACCGAATATTTTATTATTTAATCTATCCAATTGATACCCCTTTTTTTTGAAAATTCTATCAATTTATTTATTTTCAAAGAACAATCTAATTTTAAAACTTATTTCATTTAAGACTTAAATGAATATTAATTAAATGTTATAAAGAACTTGAATATAAAAACCACATACGTATTTTAACACTAATAAAATAATAATTCATTTATTTATAAATTTTATTTTATAAAAATTGATTTATATTTGTAATAACATTAACCGGATTAAAGGAAAATAATTTCTTTGTAAATAAACATAAATGAGAATAAATAAATTGATTTAAAGAAGAAAAAATAAAATAGAAATAATAATAGTAGAAAGATTAATTTCATTCTAGATTTAGTTGAAAAAAAATAAAGAATAAATTGATTTTACAAACAAGGATAAGAAAGAGAGTAATAGATTTATTCTAGCAAATTTTTTAGATTTAATTAGTTATTCTAAAAGTAAATCAAAGTAAAGAAAACCTGAATGTTGATGGAGTTGCAACAAATCTTCTCTTTGTGCCTTCTTCAACTTGATTCTCCTTCCTTCAATCCTATTTTTCTTCAAAATGATAACATAAAAATACCATTCATGTGTTGATAATGAGAGAAGAAATGGTCTCAATTTATAGACATGAGGGGAGGTAAATGGAGGGCCAAGATTGGAGATTGATTCAATGGCTAGGATTGTTTGAGAAGGTTGGGTTTGGATTGATAGCCTCACTTTGTGACAAGTGTCACAAAAAAAAGGCTTTAAAAATAGGCCCACATAGCATGGGGAGAGGAGCTAAGGGTGCTCACACATGTGTGAGCACACCTTGGGAGAGGTGGATATGACAAGTCTCCACACCTTTTCCAAGACCATAAAACTCGTCACTCCTCTTTAAGTGACTTTTTAGGGGTTCATACTTTGCCCAAAAGGTCATATTATGTTTTCAATAAGCTTCCACCCCATAGGTACTTACCCTAGGGGTTCATTTTTATCCTAAAGTCAATAAAACAAGCCCAAATAACCCTCTGCAAGAGAATTCTAATTTTAAAATACAAATTTTGATTTGTGAGCACACCTTGAGTAGATGAGATGTTGACATGTCTATGAGATGTAAGAGAGAGGGTGGCTTGATAATGGCATGCCTATGACATGTAAGGGAGGGGGTTTGACCATGTGTGCTCACACATATGTTAGCACACATGGGGAAGCCAAATGGCTCAAAGAGGAAAGGTCACATGCATGGTGTTAACTCCCACACAAAGGTGAGTGGGGATGAGTTGTAAGGTGATAGTGACTTGTGCATGCAAGTTACATGTGAGGGAGATTAAAATGAATTTTTAAATTTGAGAAAATGATAATGAAGATTAATTGATTAATGAATTATAGTGACATCTCTCTAATAATAATTAATTAGATTAAATGATGTATTATATTAAATTAACGTGGACTTAGAAAGTGACACTAAGTATAATGATAAATTCAGCCACCTGAATAATGCTTAGGATAGGATGTATTGCATTTGTCGATACCGACTTAATTTTGCCCCACAATTATTTTATTCTCCAGAATTTCCAATACCATAAAGAAATTATTAATGAAACACTTATTTATTAATATTGTTAACTTTTATTTGTTCCTTTTTAGGAGTGTGTATTTAATAATTTTTATTTGTTTTTTTTTCTTTATTTAGTCTCTACCTTCTTCACAGATAAAGTAATTGTATAAAACCACTTACATAATATTACCAAACAAAATTATAATATGTCTAAAGTTTTAACAAAAAGAGGGTCATGAAATCCTCCCCCCCTTAATTTGTGCATCGCCCTGATGTACAAAATAACAAGATAAGAAGTTTCATGTTAAAAATTTCAAAACAAGAAAGGAAATAATTGTTGCATTTCATCTATATCTTCCCATGTAGTCTCCCCTTGTCATACTAATCCCATTGTACTTTGCATCGATTAATCTCTCTATTGTGCAATCAGTATTGGTGCCTCTCCAAGATTCTATATGGCTCTATCGTTATTTCCCTTGTTTCTTTGACTTGTAAGGCATTCCAATCCAAAATATGTTTTTCATCAGGTATGTACTTTTTAAGAAGAGAGACGTGGAATACATCATGGATTTGACTCAGTGGGCGAGGTAAGGCCAATCAGTAAACAACTGGATTTATCTTTTCCAAGATTTCAAAAGGCCCATCATAGCGAGGTGCTAGCTTTGTCTTCTTCCCAAATCTTATGGAACTTTTGTGAGGTTTAACCCTTAGGAAAGCTCTTTCCCCTACTTGAAATTCCCCTTTAGATTCATTGCTTTATTTGTATATTCTTTGGTTCATCGAGGCCTCCTTTAACCTTTCTATTTCCTAGTTTTCTTTCATTTCTTTAATATGTTCTAATTCAATTATTATTCTCATTGGCTCTTTAAAGAGACTGCCCCAACTCAAAGGTGTACGATAAGGTCTACCATAAAGTGCTTCAAAAGGAGCCATTCCCAAAGAAGTTTTGCAGGTATTGTTGTAAGAAAACTCTACAAGTGGTAGGCACTCTTCCCATTTCCTTTGTTGGTCCATACAATACATCCTTAGTAAGTCTTCTACAATTTGATTTGTCCTTTCTATTCTTCCTGTATCAATTCTGTGGGATGATATGCTGAGCTAAAATTTAATTGAGTACCCAAAGCTGACCGGAGAGTTGTCCAAAATCTTGAAGTGAATCTTGTATCTCTATCTGATATGATCATCTCAGGTATTCCATGTAACCTAAATACTTCCTTCACAAAGCATCTTGCTAAGGTAGGAGCATCATTAGTTAAATTCCCTGGTATAAAGTGGGCCACCTTGGTGAGTTTGCCAATTACCACCATTATTGCATCATGTTTATAAGGTGTCATTGGTAGCCCCTGTATAAAATCTATGCTAATAACTTGCCATTTATGGTGGGGTATATCATGTGGGTACAATAGACCTGCTGGATGGTTATGTTCTGCTTTTACCCTCTGACATTCTAAACATTTTTCCATGAAATGACCAATGTCATTTTTCATCCCTTGCCAAAAATACAATTTATTTAGATCTGAATAAAGTTTATTAACTCCAAGGTGTCCTGAATAAGGAGTGTTGTGAGCCTCAATTAAAACTATATTTCTCAACACACTTAGGTTGGGAACATATATTCTTTTATTATATCTCAATAGCCCTTCTTGATCAAGAGTGTACCCTTCAACCTTAGGATTTGCTGGATCATTTTCCAAGATTAGCTTGACTTGCTCATTACACGAGTCTTGTTTTTGCTCTTCCTTTACTTGCTCCTTGAATGAAGTCTTGATGGTAGTCATGGTTAGCAAGTGTCTCCTTCTACTTAAAGCATCTGCTACCCTATTTTCCTTTCCCTTAATATATTATATTTCAAAGTCATATTCACTTAGAAATTCTAGCCATCTCCTTTGCCTTGCATTCAAGTTAGGTTGAGTAAAAATATATTTAAGTCCTTGATTATCTATTTTTAGTTCAAAGGGCCTCCCAAGCAAAAAGTGCCTCCATTTTTGTAAGGCATGAACAACAACTGCTAACTCTAAATCATGGGGAGCATAGTTTACTTCATGGGTTTTCAACTTTCTAGATTCATAAGCCACTACTCCTTCACCTTGCATAAGCACTCCCCCTAATCCTTCGATAGATGCATCTGTTACCACTGTGAAATTTTCATTTAGATTTGGAACCCTTAAGATAGGTGTTGTAGTTAACTTTTCCTTTAAAATTTGAAATGCTTTATCACTTTGTTCTGTCCACATAAACTTTTTATTCTTCCTTTGTAATGATGTGATAGGATTTGCAATCTTAGAGAATCCCTCTACAAACGTTCGATAATACCCTGCTAAACCCATAAAGCTTCTCACTTCTGACACATTTTTAGGAATCAGCCATTCCACTATTACCTTAATCTTTTCTGGATCAACTGCTATTCCTTCTTTAGATATAATGTGACCAAGGTAATGGATTTTCCTTTCAAAGAAGACACATTTTGACAATTTCCCATATAATTTGTGTTCCTTCAATCTTTGCAAGACTAGTTGTAAGTGAGCTAAATGTTCTTCTTCATTTCTAGAATAAATTAATATGTCATCCAAAAATACCAAGACAAATTTGTCCAAGAAATCATAGAACATGCTATTCATTAGGTTCATGAAAGCAACTGGGGCATTAGTCACACCAAAAGGTACAACCGTGAATTCGTAATGCCCATATCTTGTTCTAAAGGCTATTTTTGGGATATCCTCCTCCTTAATTCTTAATTGATGATAGCCTGATCGTAAATCTATCTTGGAGAATACTGTTGCTCCCTTCATTTGGTAAAAAGGGTCTTCAATTTGAGGTAATGAATACCTATTCTTTATTGTGACCTTGTTTAGCATTCTATAATCAATACACAACCTTAGAGTTCCATCCTTCTTCTTAACAAACAAGACTGGTGCTCCCCAAGGGGACACACTTGGCCTAATTAAGCCCTTCCCCAAAAGTTCTTCCAATTGCATTTTAAGTTCCTATAATTCTAAAGTGTTCATTCTATAAGGTACCCTTGACACTGGTTCAGCCCTTGGTAAGATGTTAATGGAGAAATAAAATTTTCTTTTTGGGGATAATCCTAGTAATTCTTCTGGAAATACATCCTTATATTTTTGCAAAAAGGGGAAGTTTTCAAAGGTTGGAGTATTTTCTTCTTCATTCTCATCAAAACTTACTAAGTATATTTGAGCTCCTCTTCTTCTTTCCTTCTTTAATTGCATTGCTTAGATGGTTTCTACATTTATAGGTTTAAATTTTCCTTGTATTTTGACCCTTCTTCCCTCATCATTGTAACACTCAACCACTTTATTGTAACAATCTACATTAGCTTGGTGATGTGTTAGCCAACTCATCCCAATAATTACATCATATATTCCTAGGGGAGCCACATAAAGATCTACCCTTGTTTCAAATTTAGGAAATTGCACCCTTTCCTTTGATAAATATTTGGTTACTTCCCTAGTTTCCTTATCCCCATACTGAACCGTCCATGATGATTCCATATGGTTAACTCTTAGTGTTAACTTCCTTACTAATTCTAGTGAAATGAAACATTCAGATGACCCAGTGTCGACAAGAATTGAAATTGGTTGGTTGAAGAGGGTACCTGTGGTTTCTACGGGAACATTCTGGAATCTTGTCCTTTGATTTCTAACTGCTGCATGAATCCTTTGTTGTGGTCCTTGCTGGGGTTGGTTGTTTCTAATTTGACCTTGCATCCTTGGGAAATCTCTAGCATAATGATTTCCTCCACACATAAACACCTCATTGGTCATGTGTGGGTATGTGTAAAGGGTCCTGTTATTTAAAGTGGCACTATGATGGGTATGTGGCTGATGACTTTTTTTAACCTAAAATTGATAAAACGAAAAGGGTTTTTAAAGGAGATTCTCAGATTTCCACCAATATAAATTATGCTTTACTTTGAATTGAATAAGTAATTATTATTCATTTTCTTTCCAAATTATGATTAAAGTCCTGATTGATAGAATGATTGAAAAACATCTATAGCTTTCAAACGGTATCACATTTTTTGAATCCAAAACATGCCTCACATTCTATGGTTCACATGGTATAGGATTGAAAAATAAAAATTGAATTTTATGAAGTTTTGACCAAGTTAAGGTGTAATTAGGACATACGAGTTTTTTTATATTTTTAAAAGTTGTAATAAAAATTCATAATTAATTATTTACTTGGAAAAAATTTATAAAAAATATGCATCACATCACGGACATGGGTCCTCTACTTATATCTAAAATCATATAAAAAATATTATGTTTTGTGTGGTTAGGGTGGTCGGACAGATACCTACTTATTTTTTCCTTGAAATTTAAGTACTACTATATTGAAATTTCAAATTTTCACCAAATAAATTTATTTTTTTGAAACAAACCTAGTAGTTTAGAAACTGCATTCAATTTTCTATAGATTCTATTCTTAGATGTTTTTGAAAAATATAGATAACATTCAAATTTTATGCCAAGTTGCCTAACTCTAATTTTTTTTTTTCTAATTTTTTGCCACTTAAGAACTGTTTGTTCCACAATGATCACCTTTGCCACCCTCACAAGCAGCAGTTCCTGAGGATTATTCCTTGCTTCATTGTTCCTTGGTGGATAGGTTTCCTTGTTAAAATTTAGTTGGTTATTATGTTATAGGTTTCCTTGTTATTATTGTATCCATTCCTTTGATTCTGATTTGGTGGTGGTATCCTTTCTGATATATTATTCCTTTGGTTTTTGTTGACATTGGGGCTTCCCTTGAACTCATGTTTCCTGTTATTGTTAAAGTTTTGTCTTGTTGTGGCTAGGGCTTGCAACTTCCTTTCTTGTTTAATAGACTTTTCTAAGACCTCATTCATGTTCTTAGGTCCATGCATATCAACCTCTTCCCCTATGTTGGCATTTAGTCCCAATATTGTTGAACTGTTAGGGTCCCTTATCGAAGGTTGTGGAATTCTGCCATTTTCTCATCAAAGAATAAGTGTGGTAACCACCTTTTATGGAAAAGATGAACAAATTGTTCCCATGTGATTGTGTCCTTATTGTATCCATTTTGTTCCTTAGCATTAGTCTGCCAACTGACTACCTCCCCAATGAGTTGATAAGATCCCCATAAAGCCTTAGTGGTTTCACTAAAATCCCTTAACTCAAAGTATTTTTCCATTTCATTCAACCAATTTTTTGCCCCTTCACCTATCTATTTCCCATCAAACTTTGGTGGAGTGATTTTCTTTAGATCCTTTGATAATTCCATTATGTCATTTGCTTCTACTTTTTTGTTTCTTGTGATTTCTCCCAAGATTGTCCCTTTCTTGTTCACCCCTGTTTCATTATTTATTTTCTCTCGCTCTTGGGAAATGCTAGCTCAGGTTACCCTTCTTCTTGCCATCTAGAATTCCATGGAAAATTCAAATTCCTAAAATCAAAATTGGATTCAACGATTTATTGTAGATTTTCTATCTCAATACTCTCCAACTTACACAAAATATTTTTATGTTAATCAAGTTGTAGTGAGCTCAAGGCCTAGTCTTTGAACCTTGGCTCTGATACCACATATAAGATACCCACACTTCCTTAATTCAAATTCACTTTTCTTTTTACTAAGTAAATCTCTTAATGTCTTTCTCAATTAGTTGTATACTCAAGAACTTATATGTATATGTGATAGGCATCTATCCATCGGAGATAAGAATCTATGCATCTAGTATAGGAACCTAACCATACAGGTTAGGTTAATTTCCATATGATACCAAGACTCATGTATCCACCTAGGATAGGCTTCTAACCATTCAGTTTAGGTTAATGTCCATACACAACAAAGATTTATCTATCCAAATAAGGTAGACATCTAAACACATGGGTTAGAAAATGCTTTGGCCAAAGACATAGACTCATCAGGACCATCCAGGTCCTAAGTCACTCTCTAAAGACTACACTCCCCTACTAGGAGTGCAACGAGGTCGACGTCTTTAGGATTATTTGAGATAATAATTAAAGCTTAAGTCCCACCTCAAAATTTGGCCTAAAGCCTCGAGGAATCAAGCAAATCCATCTGCAATTCCTTCCAAGTATAACAAGTAATTTCCAACTTCAATTTTAATATTTATTTCTTTATTTAACTCAAGGTATCTTAACAAGACCAACATGACGAACACCCTTAACCAATCCTAAAGGCCCACCTTGAGTGCCTGCATACCATGGAAAAATCCATCCCTAGACTACCTACATACACTATTTCCACATGAGATCAAGGCGTATAATATGTAGTTCTATTTTATAAATATTATTTGATGTAAATTGGTTTGTGGGTAAGCGACCCTTTCTAGGGCCATTTCCCTAGATAGTTTCTCTTTGGTTGCTACCCACATAAGGGAGCATATAAATTATAAAGACTCATGGTGATCTTTTTCTTGTTTGCTAATTCATCTATGTCCTAAATTCCTATAAGTCACATCACCCTTTCGCATTAAAAAACAAATCATCAAAGTTAAAAGAATTAAAAAGTAAATTCACATGCACAAACCCTTTTATGGTTTTCTATTATTTTCACTAGTAGATGTAAGTCCATTATAGTATTATCTTTTTAGATTATCGATCCAAGAGGGATTTCTAGCTCCTTGGATTTTAACTCAAAAAATTTACCTTATTACTCCTCGGCGATTTATAGGAACGATGCCACAGACGACATTGCTGCAACTTTATTAGACTATAAGTGCAGTAACTCAAGCACAATGACATTACCCATTAACGTTAGTCAGAGGCACTATGAATACTGAATGGTACTGGTTTTTTTTGTTTTCCTCCTCTTATTTAAGTTTTCTATCTAAGAAGGAAATAAAATGCATTATCAACAATAAGAAAAGTATTTTGTGCACATAAACTAAATGGTAATAAAAAAAAATTATACCTTCTTGATAAGGAAGTATAATTAGATGAACTTACTAAAATGAAACATTATTTATTCAAGGTACATTTGCTAGAAAGAAGTGTTGAAAGAATAAATAATCCAACTAAAGAAGTCTTGATTTTAATTGCATAAGTTATTTCACTAATGTCTTGAGATACATAAACCAATTCAATGTATTAATCCAATAAGAGCCTTGATTTTAATTATATATAAGTTATACTATTAATGCCTCAATATTGATGTTCTATCTTAAGTAGGTTTGCATTAATTTGCACAACTTTATCCTCGATAATATTCTAATGATTACATAATGATTTATACAATATGCCCTTGTTTTAATTAAAAGAATCAACCTTATTTTAAAAATAATTGAATCTTCTTGCATATTAAGGGAGAAAATTAATTTAAAGAATAACCTTGATGTTGAAGAATTAAGTTTATTGCAAATTTATTAAATGATGAATTTATTGCATGGAGAGAAAGTTTATTTGAAGAATAACAATAAATCTAAGAGTTAAGTTTGTGGCATTACAAGAAAGCAATTTTATTAAAGAGATATTATTTTTATTTTTTTATTTAAGGGGTAAACGCTTTTGACCGAGCTATGGTGGAATACAACCATTCAACAATACCACCCCAATGGGTTTGAACCTTAGTGCACGAACAAACAACGCCACCCTTAAACTATCACACTCAAGCCACATCGCTATTAAAGAGATATTATTAATGCCTTAAGTTAGATGGTATTTTTTTTGCATGAATTCAATTTTACTACTTACCATTTGATAAAACATTGAACTTCTCATTTAATGAAACACAAATTTAAGCTTAAAATTTAATTTCTAATAGTCATACTTGTTATCATAGAATTGTAATCATTGTCATAAAGTTATAGTGTTATCATAAGATATAAATGATGTCATTTGTCTATTTTCAAATATTGTATAACTAGGTCCATACTCATAGTTTATCATCATTTTATGAAGAAGAGAGGTGTATTCTAAGTTCATTAATTATATTCAACAATATCTAGTAATCATTTCCATCTTTTATTCAAAGTACGTTAAATACCATCTCATAGAACCATGGTTTGGACCAAATCTTCATCAGTCACAGATGTTAGTTAATTTTTTTGTCTTACTAAATTAGAGTAACATTATTAATATTAATAAGTTCATGGAATTTCTTTAATAATTTAAATTCATTTAATGAATAATCCCATCCTTTGATTGTTAATAATTTATTATTTAATCTATCCAATTGATACCCCTTTTTTAAATTCTATCAATTTATTTATTTTCAAAGGAAAATCTAATTCCAAAATAAAAATAAACTATTTTATTTATGACTTAACTAAATTAAAAGAATATTAGTTCTTGTATATATATATGTATATATATATATTCAAAATTTAACTTAAAATAATTAAATGTTATAAAGAACTTTAATATAAAAACTCATATTATAAAACATATGTATTTAGATATATTTTATTTTATTTTATTTTATTAAAAATTAATTTATATTTGTAATAACATTAAGAAAATTTAAAAGAAAATTTATTTTTTTGTAAATAAATATAGATGCAAATAAATTTATTTATTTTTAAATACATTGATTTAAAGATGAAAGTCAATAGAAATTAATTTCATTCTAGATTTAGTGTGGGAAAATAAAAGAATGGTAAGGACACAATGGACTGATTTATCTTAACTTTATTCTAAAAATTTGATTTTCAAAAATAAGGGATAAGAGAGAATAGCTTCTGATTCTAATTAATTTTCTATATTTAATTAGTTTTCTAAAATAAAATCAAAAGAAAGAGAACCTGGATGATGATGGAGTTGCAACAAGTCTTCTTTCAAATCTTCTTCTTCTTCCTACTTCAACTTGATTCTCCTTCCTTCAAATCTATCTAGAATATTTCTTCCAAGTGATAGCATAAATATAGCATTCATGTGTTGTTCAAGAGAGAAGAAATCAACTCAATTTATATAATTGATGGGAGGTAAATGGAGGGACAAGATTGAAGATTGATTCAATGGCTAGGATTTTTTCAGAAGATAGGGTTTGGATTGATAGTCTCACCTTGTGACAAGTGTCACAAGGAAAAAGCTTGAAAAAAAGTCCCACATGGCATGGGGAGAGGAGCCAAGGGTGCTCACACATGTGTGAGCACACCTTGGGAGAGGTGGATATGACATGTCCCCACACCTTTCCCAAGACCATAATACTCGTCACTCCTCTTTAAGTGACTTTTTGGGGGTTCATAATTTTCCCAAAAGGTCATATTATGTTCTCAATAAGATCCCACCCCACAGGTACTCACACTAGGGGTTCATTTTTACCCTAAAGTGAATACAAGCCTAAATAACCCTACACAAAAGAATTCTAGTTTTAAAATACAATTTTTTGATTTGTGAGCACACTTTGGGTAGAGAAGATGTTCACATGTCTATGAAATGTAAGAGAGAGGGTGGCTTGATAATGAAATTTCTATGACATGTAAGATAGGGGAAGTTTGACTATGTGTGCTCACACATGTGTAAGCACACATGAGCAAGCCAAATGGCTGAAATAGGAAAGGTCACATGCATAGTGTGAACTCCCACACAAGGGTAAGTGGGGATGAGTTGTGAGGTGATAGTGACTTGTGCATGCAAGTCTCATGTGATCAAAGATAAAAGAATTAAAATGTCAATTTACATCCCCAAACCCTATTGGCGTTTTCTATGATTTTCACTAGTGGATGTAAGTCCATTATAGTATTATCTTCTTAGATTATTGATCGAAGAGGGATTTCCTGCCCTGTGGATTTTAACTCCAAAAATGTACCTTATTACTCCCTAGTGATTTATAGGTACGATGCCACAGATGTCATTGTTGCAGCTTTATTAGGCTATAAGTGCAGTAACTCAAGCATGATGATATTACT
>VDFB02204504.1:13449-34449 GCA_007258455.2 Sequoia sempervirens | reverse complement strand
TAGCTGCATATGCCATGGATGCCAGTCTCAATATACTTTTATGCTTGGCAATTTGATTGATGTACACAAAATAATTACCGCTCTCTGATTCTCAATTATAAATCCATTTAAGTAAATTACCTTTTACCAGTGTCTCCGTGCTGCCTGTTTGTGTCTTTCAAAACATATTTGGGTTTCTCTGGAGCTGCATCTTTGGGTGCTTCATTGGTATTCTCAGGACAATCCTTGGCAATATGACCACCTTCTCCACATTTAAAACAGCCATGACCTTTTCCTGTGAATCAATACATCATGTTGAAGTTAAATTAATAAGGACAAGGAAGCAACTAAAGAGTGATTGGAAATATTAATCTAATTAATTAATGGCAATTTTCAAGTCATAATTAATTATTAATAGCCTTATTAATGATCATATTCACAGTACATCGTAACAAGAGGATTTCATTAATGTTAATGACACCAGATATATGAATCAAATTTACAATTCATTATCTTTTCTATATTGCTGTAGTTCAGTCTTATTAAATATGGTATGGTCTCATAATAAGGTTAAACCTGGCAAACCCAGTTCTATTTAAACTTCAACCAAATACAATTTAGAGTACATCATTGTAGCTACTGATATAATATCATCTTGTCGATGCTTGAGATCTTATGTGTAATCTTATCAGCATACACATGTGATGAAATTCCAACAAGTGCCAATAGGAATACAAATACTTATGACATAATTAACCATCTTAGGCCTCCAAAGTGATCCGTCTGGATTACTACTCTTGACAGTTGCTTTCATAAATGAACAATCCCAACAGAAGGAATTAAACTACTAGAACTATATGTACTAGAAATCCAAAGCATGGCCATCAAAACTGGTTATCTCTTAATGGGGGCATAAGTAGTCTACCCAAACATGAGAAAAAAGCAAATTTGTAATATATAATAACAAGGAACATTCATGAATTTAGAAGTAAAGAATGTTCACTAATCTAGAACTAAAGTCTGGAATTAATGCAAAACCAAACAGAAGAGAAATAATACTGATAAACCAATGCCAAAGAAGCAATGCTAACAGAATTTTAATGCAATAGAAACATAATAATGGCACTCACATTATAACACGATTATTTGCATTGGGAAATTATTTTCAGAAGAAACATAACAAAAATAACACTGTATTAACTCATCCGTTCACAATACAATAAGATATTTCTCATATGTCCTTAACCCTAATCCATGTGCAATTATTTTTAGGCACAGCATTATAAGAAGCTGCTAAATGATTTTACACTATAATGGGCTGTAAACCCATGGGCCAAAAAACCACCTTTGGAAATGGGCCCAAATGTTTTCTTTGGGTTGCGGGTGGGCAGGCGTCGGGGGGAGAGGGCAGGGAATTGCCATCCCTGAACCCTTGCATTGGGAACCAGTAGCCCCCCAAATCCCCCAATGGGGACAATGCCTGAAGTCCCACTAAGTGTGGGAAGGTGTACAGTCTATAAGGGATGTCAAACATGCAATGCATATATATCTAACATAAACCACAAATTCCAAAATCTGCAATACTTTCGCTTTGATTTGTATAAACAAATCAGATACTCATAATTCAAGAATGAATTTATTTTGGCAATGAACGGCAAGAAAACTGCAGAGGTTGAAATTTTGACTAATATACCCGATGTCATTAACTGTTTGTCTTAGTATATTGTCCTAACAAAGTAAGATATTTAGAACACCTTCACCCCATCTCAAAGCATCAAGGAGGCAAGTAATGAAGATAAATAATAGGTATTCTTCTTCAACACTAACAAGAGGATAGAAAACAGAGTTTTAGAGATTAAAATTCCAGCAAGCCTCTATGATTATTGTATACTTGTAAATTCCACTATCCGCAGCTTAGATAAAGAGAACGCACTAAAGAGGGATGTTGGATACCCAAGATGAGTCCTTAGAGTAACCATTGAAGGGAAATATTTACTATAATCAAAGACTGTTGCAAGGCCATGCTTATTGACACCACCTTGACAATGATGTGTCCATAATCAATTCTTAGAGAGGAACTACTTATTTGCTCTAGGAATTATTAAACATAGATGGTACTTAAGTAGTATTGCGCATGGCAATGGCACCTGCTGTGTGTTGTGCTTTTGTACCTTGTAGCTTTCATTTATTAAAAAAAATTATTAGTCAATTTTACACTGAGTTTTGACTTGGCTTTCAATGGGCATTATAGAAAGATTCTGAAGTGGGGTGATGTTAAGAGACATTGTTTGGGAACTTAATAGACAAGGATTCTTGTTCTTTGTTCAATTACCAAGCAAATCAGTTTAACAGCAACTGGGACCAAGTTTGTATCCCCAAGGAATAGGGATGCCTGGGCCTTCAGAAAATGGCAGAAAAACTGTGTTTGAGGTGGTTCTTGGACCTACAAACTTTATGGGGCAAGATATTGGCTGATAAGCACCAACATCTAGAAGGCTGTTTTGATATCTCAAGAAATCAGAGGAGCAGATCTAGATTCCATTTTTGGCACTGCATTTGGTTGGGTACATTATAATCAAGAAAAGTCTCTTTTGGGTAATCAAGGATGGCCCTAGAGACTTCTAGAAAGATGCATGGAACTAGCATCTCCATGGTCCAATCTAACCCATAACTGCTCCTCTGAGAAAACTGTTAGCCAAGGCATGTTTTGAATATGTGACTTTCTTGAGCTTCACAGCTCATTCTCAGATGCGGTAGATGGCAAAAAAAAAAAGGCCAAGGGAGGAGCTCTAAGACCTGCAAAATTTTCTAAAGAATATTCTTCAGGGGTGAATTCTACTTCAAGATGATGAACAGGATACCCTGATGTGGGGTTGGGATTGTAATACTTAGTGACAGAAGGGTTATAGATGGTTGATCAGTCAAGAACATGGGAAACATCTGATGTTTTCAGACAGTTTGGAACTGTGAAAAAATACTGACATATAGCCTAATGGATTTGTGAACCATCTCAATGTGTCTTATGTCAGAACCATTAGGAAATATTGACTATATGTTTCCCTCGTATCAAATAGCAGATTACTTGCAGAATCAATTGTGCAATTTACTATGAATCCCAAAAAAAATCCTTTGCTTTTCTTAGAAATGTGTAAGAATCTTCAACAAATCTGGTGCATCTCTTGTTCCTCGGTCTAGAAAGGCAACCACCCCACCTCATTAACAGTGAAGGCAACTTAGGCAGACACATTACTAGGCGTATCTTGGGTTTTAGGATATTTTGTGAGAGATAGGTTGTGCTCCCGTGATTGCCCAAGCCACTCCATTATCAGGTCTTGTATTAACACTTTCACAATGACTGAACTATTGAAATTTGATAGTGTTATTCCATGCTTTGATTCTAATGTAGAACTCTCATTTGCCTAATCTTTTGTTCAACGTCTTTGGCAAAGGAAATTTTTTCTTACAAACAATTATAATATTTATAGCAATTATGATATTTGCTCTATCTCAAATCAGGTTAATATGCAGTGTTCCATGGAGTTTCCGAATGAGGGGACTTAGGTACATGGGGATGGCAGATGTTTTTCCTGAGGTTTGGGGATAGTAGTGTGTTGTAAACTTTTCACACATCGCCACATTACAAATGGGGACCCCCACTAGTTTTCCCCTTTTTAGGGTTTTGCTTTGCACAATGGTTTCTTGAGGTCACTACTTTGAGAGTTTCAAGTCAGTCTTTTGAAGGTCATCCAAGCCAAGTTGAGAATCCATGCCTGAATCAACACCTAAACATCATGGAAGGGTTCAAAGGTCCAGGAGGCGGGGATGCGCGCGTACTTTAGGCCAATTCGAGGCCACTTCCCTGCGCTTTTTAGGGAATCTGTTTTTTTGCTTTTTCATTTTTTTTTTTGGCATTTTTGGACCAAGCGGGGTTCCCTATTTTTTAGGGATTTTTCTTTTTCTATTTTTAGAAATTTCTATTTCTAGAAAGTCAACCTTGGTCAATGGGTCAACGTTTCCATCTTTAGAACCAAAAATCAAAAAATTATTGAAAAATCAAAGTGAAAATCGAAAAATCAGGAAAAGCAGAAAAAATCAACAAAAATCATGAGAAAATCAACAAAAAAATTCAACCCAAAGGCGTGGAATCATGAGATAAATTTGCCTAAGTGGGAGGGTGGCCCTAGAAAGAAGGGAAGTGGAAAGGAAAAGTTCGCCATCAAGAGGAGAATGTCAAGCCATTAAGGAAGTCGGCCCTTAATTTGAGGGACGTGGCATGAGAGCAAGGAAGTCCACCCAAGCCTTAGTGAGAAGATGGCATAAAGTTTTGGAAGTCGGCCCTTAATTTGAGGGACATGGCAAGGACCTCTTGAAGTCCGCCCAGCGTTAGATAAAACATGTCAAGCCTTCTCCAAAGTCCGCCCAAGCCTTGGCAAGGCATTTGTGAAGTCCGCCTAGCACAAAGAAGGGGAAAATTGAAAATTTTGGCTAAGTATTTGATGCCTTGGAAGGAAAATTCGAAATTTGTCTAAGTATGGAGGCCTAAGAAGAGGGAAAATGCGAATTTTGGCTAAGTATTTGATGCTTTAGAAGGAGAAATTGCGAATTTTGGCTAAGTATAGGAAGAAAGGCAAATGGAAAGGAAGCTAGAAAGTCTGCCATCAAGTGGAGATAAATGAGGGACGTCCAAGCACATGTAAAGTCCGCCCTTGACTTGATAGAAGATGGCACAAAAGTCAGCAAGTCCGCCCCAGCCAAGATAAAGAAATGGCAAGCCTAACCCAAAGTCTGCCATGCCATGTCTTGGCTAGGATAAAGTCCGCCCACCCATGAGATAGTGGAAAAAAGGTTGAGAAAGTTTGCCTAGCTTGCAAGAGGGTCCAAAATTTGACTAAGTATGGTCTTTGAGGGAGAAAACTAAAAATTTGGCTAAGTATTAATGCCTTGAGAGAGAAAATTCTACAAAAATGGCTAGGTATTGACACCATGGGAGTAAAAATTTATAAAAAAAAAAATGGTTAAGTGTCAAAGGAGTAATGGAAAGCACATGTTGAAATCCGCCTAGACATCAATGAAATATGGCAAGAAAGTTGTGAACTCCCACCTAGATATGGAAAAGACAACTCCAAAGTCTGCCCCAAGCTTGAGAATGGATGGCAAATACATAAGGAAGTCCGCCATGCCAAAAGCAACATGGAAAGATATTCATGGAGTCCGCCATGGAAGTGGAAAGAAATTTGTCAAGTCCGCCCAGCCTATCATGCCTTGGAAACAAATTCACAAAGTCCACCTTGGAGATATGGAAAATAGCACAAAGTTCTGGAAGTCCGACCTGACTTTGAAAAGGAAGAAGGCAGAACATTTTGGAAGTCGCCAAGGAGTGGAAATACATGAAGAAAGTCCGCCTTCAAGCTTGGAAAGAAAACTCCAAAGTCCGACCTTGGCAAGAAGACTTCAAAGATTGCCTAGACATCAAAGAGAACATGGAATAAAAGTTTCAAAGTCTGCCATGAAGATAAAGAAATTCCAAGTGTTAACAAAATGGATGGACGTCACAAGCAAGAAAAAGTCCGACTTACCTCCAGCAAGGAATGTCCAAACACAGGCAAAGTCCGGCATGGCCTAAGAAAGAAAAATGTTTAAGTATTAGTAAAGTCCGCCCAAGGAGAAGAAATTCAGAAAATTGACTAAGTGTTGGAAGGAAAACAAGGGGAATAAAGAGGAAAAGTAAAGAGGAAGTGGATAAAATCCTTGTCCAAGGATGGAATTTGTCCTACATAGCCGGATTCAGAATTGAAGGCAAGTCCACGGGCAAAGTTCATTCGAGCATCGAGATGGCCAAAATCTTGGCTAAATGTTGAATAGTTCGCGTGAAGGTGTTACAAAATGAACTTGAATAGCCAAAATTTGGCTAAGTATGGGAAATACTTCACAGAGAAAATTCCAAGCAAGAGGCATTCTTCTCCAAATTCAAGGCACTTGAAAGAATATTCGGACATCTTGAAGGGATTTCATCTACAATCCCAGACCTGTTGAAGCAATCAAGGCATCTTCTTGAGGGATTTCATCTCCTAAAGAATTAAAAACAAGCTTCCAATCAGAATCAAATGGTGACAAGAAGGGTGTTCCAAACAAATTTTCTTACTTAGACAATTTCTCGACACAAATTGGATAATTCAGAGAGGAAATCCAAAGGAATAACACCAATCCAATTCAAGCAGGAGGAATTTCAAAGCAATCAGGAAAGAAAATAACTTCAAGTCCAGACACTTGCTCCAAGGCGAGACTTCAATACGGGTGAGAAGAAGAAATCAAAATCTCAAAGGAGCTCCAAGATCTAAGCTAGGAAGGAAACAGTGCAAAGGACAGAGTCATCGGCAAGGAAAATATTCTAAGGCAAGAACGTGGAGGAAAAACAAAGTGACCAAGGAAGACATCCAGCACGCTGAGGTGGCGCCTCGTCATCTTCCAACCAATCAAATTGTTCTGAATCAACATGCAACAACTTTCTATTTTATTGTTGATTTATATTTAGCAGAAGGACAAGTGTCCTCGAATGTAATTTTCTCATTGGTCGAGAGGTAGTTGGTTGTGACAAACCCTAATTAGGGTTTTATATTTAATCTCGTTGATCCTAAATCAATCTTGGCCATTGAATTGTAATTGGGGAGCCTATAAATTGAGCTCAGCCTCATTTGCAAAGTGTGGAGACAGTGTATGAAATTGTTGCATTAAGACTATTTCCGATAATAAAAGCTCTTATGCATGATTTGCTTTGAACCACTTTTATTGTCAAGTAGTGAGCAAGGTTGCATAACTTCTTCTACCATAGATTAGAATTAGATTACAATTAAGTAGAATTTGCTTTGAATGTTTGTTAAGTGAATGCGAGATTGATCGTATAGATTAAATGGTGAAATATTGCTCATACTTTCTTCGGATGGATGATTTGCATTCGATGCGTAAAGTTAGCCTTGAGCTTGTGATTGTGGATGCTTAACTTCGGTCTCATTCGAGGCTTGAAAATTATAATCACACCCTTTGAAGATTGCACCCACTTTGCGTAGTTGTCCCAGGGAGGCGAAACAAAGCGTGGTTATTCCTTTCACCGAATCTTTACTGTCTCTAAATTCCTAGGCGTAGAATAGATCCTCTAAACCCTTATCTTTTTGCACCTTTTTTTGAGATCCAAATGAAAGTTTCCAACCAAAGCAGCCTTTAATGATAAATTCTAAGTCCCAAACTTGTGAATGGGAACAAGCCTAGCATAAGTCCCTTTGTATTACCAGCATATCACAACGACCATTGAGCTTATCCACACGTCCAATGATCTGACAAAGGAACCTTGGAATTGCCATATGATCTTCTCGCAATCTTAGCATACTGTGGTTTTTCAAGAGAGATAGAGTGTCTTTAGACATTTTACTCTGTGGTGTTCTGGGTGGATGATAAACGCATGCACCAACAGATAGCTAAATATGTTTTTCTTGGTTATAGCACTGAGTCATGAAGTGCATACAATCTACTTCCTAATCATACTCTATTGGTGTAAGATATTCTCAGTGTAGGTGCATGGTGGATCATTTCTTCTAGAATCAGTGCCTTTTCCTTGGGTAACAAAGTCCAAGCATACCATGAGGAACAACAAATTGAAATAACAAAGGAATATGAGCTATGCATACACATACACCATGAGTAACAAAATCAAGCAATTGAACATTCTTAGTTATGAATAAATGACCATTACAAAGCCTGTAACACATTAGAATGTTGTCCCATTCATCAAATATTCATTACATTCATACCAACAAATTGGCAAGAGAAAATCTTAAGCTAGAACTTTCCAAAAATATTACAAACCAAACCATAGAAACATTCAATTACAAGAATCATTTACAATATTAACCTCAAAATTTACAAATTGCAGAAGTTGAAACCCTAAAAGCTCCTTTGGCTTGCAATTGTAGGGAAACATGAAATCACCGACCTTTTTTGGAAAACAAATTGGCATATATGGCGCTCTATTGATTGCCCTGTCGCTTTGTGAATTGAGAAGGAAATGGCAGTCAATGGATGAGGCATGTAAGACAAGCTTAGATCCCACAAAATCTACTAAAAAGGCAACCTGAAGCTTGCGTGGAAACGATCCACATCAAGAATGCAACCATCGCATTAATGGTGACATGGCGTTCCTCGTCCTCTATCGCTTGAAGTGCATTTGAATCCACGCTCTTAAAGTGGACAATCGTTTCTAGGCAAGAAAGTCCTTTTGGACTAGTTGCAGTGTCAAATCTAGTCATTAATGGTGACCTTGGACATGCAAAGAGGTTGGTGGAAGTGAATCGTGCAAATTGTTTAATTTCAAAGTTTCAAACAACGAGGGTCAAGGATACCTCACCCATACCACTTGTACAAAATTAGGGATCAAGGATATGGCATACTTTATGCTCAAAGAAAACAGATAAGGATATCCTTGCATCTCCAACTCCAAAAGGATATGGGAAGTAAGTCGAGTATTAGAGATACCAAGGAATTCATTCCATGAGGCATGTAAATAAGAATAGGTCCAAACTCACAAACCCGATAAAATAATATAATATTAAATGTTGAAGTTCGAGAGTTGGGGATACTTAATAACTCATATCAAAAGTACTACATTAGAAGTATTCCCGCATCTTTGACTCCGAAAAAGTGTATGAAGGGAAATGTCAGAAGTTGAGGATTGGGGATACAACAAAACTCATGCCACAAAGGATATTGGTAAAGAGATGACCAAAACTCCAAATTCAAAAGGTAAATTAGTATGAAGGATCGAGGAGCTTGAGATTTGACAAAAAGCATGTCACCAAGGAAAAGTGAGGAACTCTGATAAGGACATAAGAAAGAGCGGAGGTTGGGAGGAAGGGATGATAGGAAGGAAAACTTTGATATCCAAATAGGAAAAGGGGACGAAGATGGGGGTGGTGAAAATGTATGCCTGGATGGGAAATTCCAATATCTTTACAAGGGCAAAAGAAAAGGTAAAGTTGGGAGCAAAGACATTCTAGGAAGGGAAACTCCGAAACTCTAAAATAAGCACAATCCTTAGAAATTTGAACATAAAACCTCCATGCTTAGAAATTTTGCGACCTTTGCAACTTCTAACATATGCTAGGGACATGGGCGATGGAAAACAATACATATGCAAACTTTGACCAAAGGCAACACATTAGGAAACATCTCAAATCAATAATCTATGATGGGGGTGTTGGAGCCTTGATTTTTTTATTTCTATAAGTGTTTTATCCAAGTCTTGTTTTGCCTAAGTGTTAAATGGGGTATTATTTTGTTTGTTGGCATTTTGGGGAGGTTTTGAAACCTCTATCAAGGGTCAACAAGGTTCTCACAATCTTGTCAGAGCCCAACAAGGTTCCAAAAACTAGTTGTATGGCCGACATCTGGTGCTAGTAGGTGCTTAGAAGAACAAAGAAACTATAAGCATGGGCATGCAATTGTTTTGGGAGACCCATGATGTTTCAAAAGCAGCATTTCAAATCGTTTTGGCACCAAGCGAAGCAACACAGTGCTTTATGCTTTGCCTACCTACATTATTGTGGTAGCTCTCCTAGCTACCCGTAGTGATTGCCAATGCTCTCCCAACTACCAAAAATCAATGCCTAACCCATCTTTCAATTTGAGGCACTCATTTTAGGTGAGATTCATCCTTAGTTATAAATCTAACACTACTATAGTGCCATGGGTTAGGGTTTCGGCGTCCTATGGTTGATAAAGCTGATTTTGGATCATTTAGAGGAAAAGGTTGGTTTTTCTTTTGATGAATAAAGACTACACAAGTGCAGGGTTTGTTTAGGGCTTCAATCATGTCATGTCCAAGTTCAAAAAGGCAATGAAGCAATGAAGTAGTTGTAGGATAAAACACTACATGTATTATGCAGAAAATGTCTCCAGACTATTTGTATCTCTCTAGGGAATCTTTTTCATTATAAGGGTTTTCTCTTGTCACGTTTGCTGACAAGATTGTATTGAGCATTTGAGAATGTGACAAAACTTTAAAATATTACAAGTATTATAATAATCATTTGTTCGATTCATATAGATTAATGTAATTCAATTTTGGATCACTAAGTATGTTTTGTATATAATACTTGTAATTTGATGGCACATGTGCCTAGATCGACTCTAATATTTTTCCTTTCATTATTTTCCTTCGTGCTATTTGTGACTTTGTAGCTCAATCAAATAGGCATTGGTCTTGGGTCCACTTGACCAATCTCATATCATTCAAACAAAGCATTAATCAATATTTTAAGTAAATGAATCCTTCATGTGCATCCATGACTGTCAATATAACCAAAAAATTATTCTTAAGTGAACATTCAATAGATGTATTTTATGTGGGTCAAGCTTGCACAGTCATAACAACTATATAGGGATTTCATTCGGCTAGTCTATCTTGACCTAGCAACAGTATTTGGGGTTAAGATCGCAATTGGGTTTGGTTTTCTATTTTGTTTGATTTAAATACCTATTAAGGTATACCCCTAGGAACACCCTCCTGAGTCAAAGTTGAGCTCTAAGCATAGGAGAGATAACCCACTCTTGCAGATTTGGCCTTCAACCATCCACGGTTTGTCAATGAGTTGATTTCACTTGCATGACAACAACCCTGGCCTTGTGAGTGAAATTTTATTCTAGGAAGTGGAGCAATAGTTTTGGGACTCAACAAAATGGCACTGTTGCTAGGTCTTTAAGTGACTAGAAATATTTTGAACACCTCAATAACAAAAGTTTTAGTATCTGCATTCTGTTGCGTGTTGAAGATGGCAGCCCATTAACTTATGCCAACAAAATGGTGTCATTGCCGAGGAACAACTGTTAAGTTAGCTAAACATCATTTGTAGATTTGAAAAGCTCAGTGTATTTATAGTTGCTATTTTGGGTACAACAATAAGTTTGTTTTAATTTTATCTCCCATATAGAGAGTGGTGACTTTGTTGTAAGGATTCAGTTTTAGAAAACATCCATTGCCATGGATGAAAGAAGACAAAGAAATGAATAGGACGCACAAAGAGGTAATACAAGTAATATGAGGAATCAGTGTACTAAATGGAAGACAAAGGATGGAGTTGGTTCTTTTGGTGAGAACAACCAAGAGCAAGTAAGTTAGAGGCAATGCCTTTGTTGACCTAAGAGACCAATATCAATATACTTTTGATGATTCAACAAATTAGCTACTTAAAAGGAGATAGATAAATGTTGATGAATATGATGTGAGAAGAAACAATGTTGCGATGGGTAGAACAGCTTTGGGTCAATTTGAAGATACAGATACTAGAAGATATGGCATGCCTAACCAAGATGTAGGTGCCCAGCAGGTTGACCAGCAACAACCTTCACCTACTAGTTCCCAGAAATCCCAGTTTGATTAGACTTTCCATGATGTTGATCAGCAAATACAGAATGAAACAAACAAAATTCTGGATAAAGAATTGGAACTGATTGATCAGGTCAAGTGGAGAAGACAAGCTCTTCAAGCTGAAATCAATCAACTCATTCAGGCTCGTGCTTAAGCTACTCAACATCACATAGGACAAAATGTGGGAAACAACCCCAAGAGACAAGCTCAAATGTTTGCACCATTCTAGCAGCCTTTAGGAGCTCAAAATTATAGGCAACTTGCCTTCTTTGGCATTCCCAACTACCCAGATCCAATCCCAAGTGATATCAAGGTGAAGATTCTGAAATTTCAAAGCAGCAATGCAATAACAGGGGAGGAGCACCTAAGGTATTTCATCAACATCATTGATGAGTATGAAATTGAAGATGAGGATGTGATGATGAAGCTATTTGTGCATTCTTTGGAGAAGAGTGCTAGAGAGTGGTTCAGAAATCTTCCTAACAACAGCATTTCTTCTTGGGAGGAATTCATGGATGCATTCAGAATGCAGTATGGGGATAGGATTGACCCAAAATTCGCTATCCATGAGCTCACCACCATAAAAAGGAGCATCAACTAGATTATGACAGATTCAACAATCGATTCATTCTCACTATGAGAAAGGTACTCCAGCACCTCAAACTTAATGAATATATGTGTCTAATATTGTATTGTAGTGCTTTTGATTCTAAGATAGGGTATTTCCTAAGTTACCAGTTTGCCCAAATTAGGCCCAAGGTTCGATCCAGTTTGGTTCAAATTCTTCATTCGAGTCTGGTTTGGAGCAAATACGGAGAGGGTACAAATTTTTGTTTGTGGGTTCGAACAAGGTTCGAAACCCTGACTATGGATTCAAATTTTTCGGACCCACTTCAAACCCGGGTGGAATCCATGTCATTCCATGCCCAGGCCGTGACTTTTTGGCATTTTTTATTATTTTTTTGACTTCTAAAGACTAAAATATCTCTTCTAACCCTAATATTTGCCTCCTAACACACCAAATAGGTAAAAACATGCTCATTTAACAATTTGCAAATGAAAAATAAGTTTCTTTGCCTCCATTGCTGAACATTCTCTCTTGCTTGCACAAGCTTGAATAGACTTGAAGGCTGATCGTTGATTGTTCGAAGTTGGTTGTTGTGCTATTCCTAAGCACTTGCAAGTGTCCATTCGTTGCCAAGAAGATCATAGAGCAAGATTTCTTCAAAAGAGGCAGGTTTTTTTAAGTTTTTTGATTTTTTCTTTGTACATTTTTTTTAACAAATGAACTCTTTTGTTTTGTTTTCATTCCTCTAAGTCTCTTTAACACATGTTCAATTTTTTCAATTTTTTGAAATTAATTAAGTCATACCAAAATTTCAATATGTTGTGCCTTAGGTATTCCGTAGTACAATGGAAATCAGTTCTAACGCCTTAGGCTCAAACCAATCTTGTTTCAAAACAAACCCAAGCTCTCCCCTTTGGACATATGTAGAAATGGTTCAACCACTTCTAGGTGGTGGAGGATATGTTTGGATTTGTAATCATTGCCATGTTAGATATTCAAGTGAAAGGGCACTTGTGCAAGATCCCTGAACTAGGCATCAAAGTTTGTCCAGGTGAAGATAACAATGGCATTCTAGATGATATAGTGTTGAAATATATTGCTGAGCAAGAAAAAGAAGACCCAAAAGCAAGCAATCTTAAAACAAATCATCCTTTGAGTTTGAAGAAAGGATCTCGATTGATGAAGCCCCCTACACCGCCTTCTTATTTTCCACCTACAAATAGCCATCCATTTATGTCCATCCCTCAAGAGCAAATCATGCCCCCTTCAAATAAAAGATCTAAGGGACTGTTAGAAACTTCATTTCAGAATGAGACAAAAGAGATTGTTGATCAAGACATAGCAAGATGTATCTATGCCAATGGAGTGGCATTCAACGTTGTTTGTTCACCATATTGGCAAAAAATGGTGAAGTCTATTAATGAGGCTCCAAAGGGGTATAAGGGACCAGGTTTTGAAAAGGTGTGTTGCACCTTATTGGATAAAGAGGTGAAACATGTAGCGGAGTCTTTGAAGCCCATAAGGGATTCGTGGATCGAAATAGGGGTGACCATCGTTTCTGATGGATGGAAACATGCAAAAAATTGCCCATTGATCAATATTATTGTCGTGTCCCCTAAAGGGGCAATGTTGTTGAGAGCAATGGATTGTGAAGGACAGGTGAAGGATGGTCCATTTATTGCTGACATCCTTTGTCAAGCTATTGAAGAAGTGGGCCATCAAAATGTTGTGCAAGTTGTAACCAACAATGCAAAAAATTGTAGGGCTGTTGGGTTATTGATTGAGAAGTATTCACACATTTTTTGGACACCTTGTGCTGTCCACTCCCTCAATCTAATGCTACAAAAAATTGGAACCAAAATTGAGTGGATCAAACAAGTGTATGTTGAGGTCGAAGACATCCAAATGTTTGTCACCAACCACCATATGACACAAGGCATATTTAGACAATACTCAAAATTGGAGTTGAAGGTAAGTTAATTCTCAATATTTTTAATTTTCTTTTAATTTTAAATTTTGATTTTGTAAATTTCAATTATATTTTTATTTTCAAACAGGTTGCTGAGACCTGTTTTGCCTCCAACACAATTGTGTTGAGATGACTTATGAAGGTTCGTGAGGCACTCTATAATATGGTCATCAGCCCTAATTGGTCCATATGGAGGCAATCTAGCACTAAAAGGGAAAATAAGGTTAAGAAAAGGATCCTAGATAAATGTTGGTGGGATCGTGTTGAGTATCTCGTCAGTTTCACTAAGCCCATATTGAGCATGATCCGTTACACTGACATAGATAGACCTTGTTTGGGCGAAGTATATGATGGTATCAACTCAATGATTGAGAAGATGAAAACCACCATCAATGCAAAAGAGTAAGATCCTAAAGAAAAGTTCTTCAAAGAGCTACATGAAATCATTGTAGATAGATGGAACAAAATGACCACTTTGTTGCATCTTCTCGCTTTTGCATTGAGTCCCAAATATTATAGTGCTGAGATACTTTATGTTTCATCAAGTGTTGCTCCATATAGAGATGTTGAAGTGGCTCAAGGGTACAAGGCAGCACTTCGTAGACTCTTCAGTGATTGTGACCAACATGATCGAGTGAGAGTTGAGTTCATGGGTTTCACATGCTCCTGTGATTGTGGTCTTGATGCTCTTCAAGACAAGTATAAGGTGGATGCCCATAGTTAGTGGTACTTCCATGGCCAAGAATACACACACCTCCAACCTCTTGCAATAAATTTTTTATCCCAAGTAAGTTTTATAGTCAAACTCTTTTATCTTTTAAATTTGTTTTATATTTTGTAATTTTAATTTATATTTATATTTTATCTAGTTAAATTTTGTAACTCTTAACTATTTAACTTGGTCTTAATAGGTTGCTAGTTCATCTTCTTCTAAAAGGAATTGGAGCACATACTCCTTCATCCACTCAATAAAGCGCAATAGGCTACATTCAAAAAAGGCAAAGGACTTGGTGTATGTGCCTTCAAACTTGCGCCTACTTACACACAAAGTTCCTACAAAGGAGACTCAAGAAGGTGGGATATTGAGCCAGAGCGTCTTGACTTGGATGCTTCCACAAGTCACTTAGCTGCAGTTGATATTGATGATGACTATGAGCCTAAGGCAGCTAATGAGCATGAGAGTGCTAGTGCTAGTGCTAGTGCTAGTGCTAGTGGCAGTGCCTATGTGAGTGCCACTGATGCTATTTGTGGTTCTACACAAAATGTAGCATCTAATATGGATGCTGATAATGCTTTTTTTTATGACCCATATGATACAAATTGATCAATGATCAATAATGGCTGATTGTAAACACTTGACATTTTTATGTTTGAACTTTAATTTATAATTTTATATCATGACATGTGAGTATCACTAATATTTTAATATTTGACTATGAAAGTGGTGTATATTTTTGCTATGTTATTTGACTATTAATATGGTGGTGTATTTTTGAACTTAATTACTCTTGCAAATATGTATATATTTCTGATTTTTTGTATGTTTTGCTAAGTCATTGCATTTGAATATTGGCTTGAAATTTGAAATTAAATTCCGAATTCAAAAATTTGAAATTCATTCAAATTCGAATAAATTAAGTATAATTGAATTTTTAATTAAAAACTCATAAAGCATTTTTTTTTTTAGGTTTTTTTTTTTTTAAAAAATGGCGTCAATGTTTGCGATTTGGCCCATCTCTAATTTCACGCGATTTTTCTGCAACTATGTTTCGTTTTTGTGTGTAACAGCATTATATTGAAGGCGATGAAGAAACTGTGATTCTTCTCTATCGGCGTCATCTCTCTGTGTTGTCTCGGGCCCTCACGTGTCTATCTGCAATTGGCGTCATTCTCATTTCTGTTTGGAAGCCGTCGCTGCAGTTGCAACTCATCCTCTTGGAAGCCGTTGTATCTCACCTGCGGCTGCAACTTCAGCTCATATAAAATTTAAAACATATCTTATGTTTATTATAATTTATAAACCATATATTATAAACTATCGCTTGTTTTATAAGTTTAGGGTTAGGCATTTGTTATTTAGTAATATTTATTATTTACTATTTAGTATTAAGTTTGATGCTTATTTATTAATATTTAGTATTTAATATTTTATTATTTTATTTAATGTTTAATATTTTATTATTTTATTTAGTATTTAATATTTTATTATTTTGTGAATATATTAAATTATATTTATAAAATTTAAAAATTACATAAGGCGAATTTAATTCGAATTTTTTACTTTTGAATTTTTCCTTGCGAATTTCATTCAAATTTCAATGTTGCGAACTCAAATTTGAATTCAAATCGGATTGACTTAGTGTTTTGTATTAATGAACCCAAAACAAACCCGACCCCAAAAAATTTTGCAGAACCCACAAAGAACCCTCAAACTCAACCAGACCCACACCAGTAACTTGGGGTATTTCTTAAGAGATAAAAATCCTGAAATGCTTAGAGAAGCATATGTAACTATTAAAAACATTGAGAGTAATACGAGGGCATCTGGTAAACAATTAAAAATAGCTAACGTGAAGTCACAACCAAATAGAGTTGTTATGAACAAACCTCTCTCAAGTGAAGATAAGTTGGATAAACTAATGGGAGCCATAAAAGGTTTGTCCTATAAGGTGGCATGAATTGAGAAGAGGTTGCCATCTCATGGTGCATCCACACATTTCAATGAAGGGAAACGATTGCACAATAAGCCATACAACACTGATTGGTCCAAAAAGACCACAACAAAATGACAAAAGGGCTGCCCCAAAACATGTGAACTTTTGGCAACATGAGGACACACCGGATCCTCTTAGGAGTGATCATGTGAATTATCAAGAGGATAATTTATGGTGTGATTCATGTTTTTTCCCTCATGATCCCCTAAATTGTGCTAGTGCACTCTCTTTAAGTAGAAATGAGGAATTCTCAAATGAAGAGGGCGGTGGTGAGTACTATGACAACAACATCGACCAATTTGATGAATCGGTTTATGATCAAGAAAAGAATACAATGAGTCATTGCAGCTCTAGATTGAGTGACCAAGTTTTACCAATTGCCAGCTCATGACTTTTGAGCTTTTGAAATATCTTATGCAACAAAGATATAAGAGGACAAGGTCATCAAATGAGGACATAAAATCCGTTACTAATGCAGCAATCATGCAGGCCCAGGTTATCAGCTAAGAAATAGAACCGTCCCATTGCAAGGGCAGCAAGCTCCTAAGTTGGATGTAGCAATCCTGAGGGTTGATACTGGTAAGCAAAAACTAAATGTTGATGACAAATAGAATACCTCAGCTAAGAAGGTTGTCGATAAAAGAAAAAGTCTAGAGCAGCAACAAGTAAAGCAGAAAGACATGTCCAAGGTCCAAAACCAGCATGTGCAAACAAGTCATACTATTGTCCCTAGGGAAAAGGTCATTGATGCAAAGGAATCCAAAAAGGATAAAGAGAGGTCATCAAACTACCTGCTTGCAGATGTTCGAGCTAGAAATGAGGTAAGAGATAATGCAGTTGTTTCCTCTTCAAATCAAGTGGGACCCTGCATTCCAAATGCAAATAAGGTGACCATAGCATTGGGTGACCAAATGCAAATAAGGTGACCATACCTTTGTTTGAGGCTCTTAGGATTCTAGAGAATAGGGCAAGCACTTTATCATTCAATTCAGTTGCTATACCTGAGCAACTGACTAGCACCCCAAATGAAGAAGGAAAGTTGGATAAGGAGGATATTGTCAAAGTATACCTTGATGCTTCAATTGTGAACAGCTAGCCAACTGTGGACCCTTTCTATACCACGTTGATCATCAATGGGTGGCTGCAGTACAATTGCATGCTTGATTCGAGTGTGTCTAGCAATGTCATGCCACTTCAAGTAATTAACAATCTTGGGTTACAAGTGTCCAAGTCTTATGGCAAATGTTTTGCCATTGACTCTAGAGAGGTGAATTTCATTGGATTGGTAAGTAATGTAAAGGTCCAATTGGGTGCTTACCAAGACAAAGTATTTATGATGGACATAATAGTGGTAGATTTTCCTCCTAAGTGGGGAATGTTATATCTAAAAAATGGGAAGCTTCTATTGGTGGAAGCATACAAATGGATTTGTCATATGCAACAATTCCTTTGCATGGTGAGAATGTGAAGTTGCATAGGGAGCAACAATTTCTGGATAACATTGAAGACAGGTATAAATCTCCCAATCGTGTAAACCTTTTGATACTAGTATCAATCATATGATAGGTTTTTAGGATGAATTTGAAGTTGACAAGACTACCCTTACTCCACTAAATGTTGATAAGGTATTGAGTGATGGTCTTTGGACCATGTTCTTCGATGGTGCTAGCTCAAGAGGGTAATGGTGCAGGCATTATTTTATTTTCTCTGGATAAAAGAAGGTATGAATTTTCTTTCAGGTTGATCTTTTAGTGCACTAACAACAATGTTGAATATGAAGCCTTGTTGCTAGGGTTGAATGTCACTTGTAAGCATGGAGACAAATGTCTTAAAATTCGTGGAGACTTGGAGCTTATAGTGTAGCAAGTGAGAGGCACATATATGACTAAAAAAAAGAAGCTCAAAATGTACAGAAATGCTGTTTGGGATAGCATGGAATTGTTTGACGCCATTGGTATTGAATGGCTGGATAGAAATGAAAATATTGAAGCTAATGCTCTTGCAGTTGCAGCATCAAGATATGACCTGAATGCAGACTTCCTTTATTACAATGAAACATTGAAGTCTTAGCAAGACCCACCACACCCAACAACACATGCAGCTAGCAAGTGTTTGATAACAACCAAAAAATCTACAAGTTCTTGAATCGTATGGATGAATTTGAATATCAACTCATTGATTGGTAACCAATGCTTGAAATAGAGAATGGAAAAATGAACTTTTTTGGGAATGATGTGGTACATTTGAAAATGAACGCCATTCCCAAAGGGTTAGTTTCCTTAGAAAAATGTTTGATTGTGGAGATCACTATAGGAAGAAAAACAGATCAACTCATGAGGATGATGTTGAGGGAGTGAACCTAGGAACATTGGTAAGAAATTGAAACCGCATGAGAGGCAAATGCTGATTTCCCTAACAAGACAGTTCCAAAAATGTTTTGCTTGGACATATGAAGACTTACAAGCATATAGCTAGGAACAAATCAATTGAAATAAAAAATGTTTGATTGTGGAGATCACTATAGGAAGAAAAACAGATCAACTCATGAGGATGATGTTGAGGGAGTGAACCTAGGAACATTGGTAAGAAATTGAAACCGCATGAGAGGCAAATGCTGATTTCCCTAACAAGACAGTTCCAAAAATGTTTTGCTTGGACATATGAAGACTTACAAGCATATAGCTAAGATTTGTTCAACATACTATCCCGCTTCAACTTGATGCTAAGCCATTTAGGTAGAAGCAAAGGCTTATCAGCCTTCCCTTGGCTCCCCAAATGCAAAAGGAGTTGATGAAATTGGAGGAGGCCAGAATCATCAAAGCTATTAGGTACTCTAAGTGGGTGTCTAATCTTGTCCCAATAAGAAAAAAGAATGGAGAGATAAGGTTGTGTGTTGATTTTTGAAATCTCAACCTTAAATCTCCCAAGGATAATTACCCCCTTCCAAGCATGGACCACTTGTTGTAGCAAGTAACTAGATCAAAATTAATGTCTATGATGAGTGGTTTTTCAAGCTACAACCAAGTGGTTATTAAAGAATCAAAGCAACATAAAATGGCATTCGCTACTCCATGGGGAACATATGTCTATATAAAGATGCCTTTTGGATTGAAGAATGCAAGATCAACTTTTCAAAGAACAATGGATGTGGCTTTTGCTGGTCTCATTGATTCGATCATGATAGTATACCAAGATGACTTGATTGCATCTTCAAAAGAAAGAGGTGAGCATTGCAAACACATTGAATTAATTTTCAAAAGATGCTTAGAGTATGGGATTTCTGTAAGTCCCAGAAGTGTAAGTTTGGAGTGGAGGATGGAAAGCTTCTAGGACACATTGTGTCGAAGGAAGGGGTGAGAATAGATCTCAAAAGAGTTAAGACCATTAGCCTTATCCCTCAACCTAAATCTATCAAAGGAATATAATCCTTCTTTGGGAAATCAATTTTGTGAGGAGGTTTGTTCCTAACTTGGTTGAGAAAACCAAAGCTATATCAAATATGCTAAAAAAAGGACATTAAATTGAATGGAGTGCAAAACTAATTGAATCCTTCAAGGATATCAAACAGGCAATTTTAAGTGCCCCCATTCTAGTAAGCCCAAATTAGTCTAGGCCTATTCAGTTGTTTTCTTTCACATCCTTTTATACTATTGTTGTTGTATTGCTACATGTTACTACAATTCTGGTCACTATCCTCAATTCATGTGAGCTCATCCAAAATTTTCTAAGTATAAGTTTTCGGCCTTACCCTAGGTTTCAATAACCACGTCGGAGTCCGAAAAGGTTATCATAACTACCTTTTGGACCAATATCTTTGTGAAAATGTTAAGAGTTTGATTTTCTATCTTGAGTTTTTGAAGTACTGTCAGCTTCCGACGGAGTTTCTATAACCACTCCAAGAATCACTTATGCAAAGAAAGTTGAAGAAAAGTTTGTTTTTGTCAGCCCTTTCGAAAGGTTTTGAAACCTTTTTCAATCCCCGAAGGGTTTCAAAAACCTCCTCAACGGTCAATAATTCAAGTGTTGGTGTGGAAAAGTTAAGCTTTTAAAAGAAAGAATGAAAGGTGATAAAAGCTGAAGTTTTCATAACCTCAGCGGACTTCGACAACATACTCAAAACTTGTTTGGAGCCCGATATTATTTTAAAATCGGTTCTCTTTGAACTGTGAACAACTATGTTGAAAGGAAAACCATTCATAACATTCAATGGAGATATAAAGTTGCAGAGCCACATGAACCAGAACCCATTACAATTGCAAGAAAAGGAAAAATACATACACGAAAGAAATAAATGTGGATAGTCAGAATACAAAATTATATATATATATATATATATATATATATATATATATATATA
>VDFB02204504.1:0-10692 GCA_007258455.2 Sequoia sempervirens | reverse complement strand
GGAGTGGTCTTCCTCATCCTTTTCTACAAGCAATGCATGGATTGCTATGGCCGATTGCATTTTTGATGAGCAAGGGTTTGGACACCAATGGACGAGATTGTGAAGGTAAAATTTAATTATTTATTATGTTTTAATTTTTAATCATATCTTACTTTTATTTGTTTATTTTCGTTCACACTTATTTGTGAAACATGTTTGCACTTTGCAGTTTATTGAGCCCTTGCTAGTGCTCCTACGAGTTGTAGATGGGGAGAAGCCCGCAATGGGCTACATATATGAGGGCATGGATAGGGCCAAAGAGGCCGTTAGATCAGTCTTTGGTGGAGTTGAGGAGAAGTATCGTCCCATTTGGAATATCATTGATAGGAGATGGTAAAACCAACTTCATAGGCCCATCCATGTAGCCGCACGTTTCCTAAATCCGGCCTTCCAATTCCGCCATGATTTACGTGCAGATAGAGAAATTCTTAGTGGGCTCTACACAACAATAGAGTGGATGTTGCCCGCTGTTACTACACAAATGGTGCAAGAGATAGATGCCTTCACTAAGGCACAGGAGACTTTCGTACCACAAATGTGCAGACATTAGACAAATATTACTACCGTGTAAAAATATATTTAAGGGCATACTTTTCATCTTTTTATATTATAATTTATTATTAAATGTTGAACTTGAACTTGAAACTTGAAATGAGATTGATTTTGTTTCTTTTTCTCATCTCAGATAGCTGGTGGAATATGTTTGGTTCTGATACACCGAACCTGCAAAATATTGCCATTCGTATATTGAGCCAGCCATGCAATTCATCTGGTTGTGAGCGCAATTGGAGTATGTTTGAGCACATACACTCCAAGAAGTGCAATAGATTGACAGTGGGGAGGATGAATGACTTGGTATATGTTCATTACAACCTTCAGCTCAGATACAGGAAGATTTTTGACCACGACAAAACCCCGATCAGTCTAGAGGAGGTTGATCCATAGTTTGAGTGGATCATTGAGGCTACAGATGGCACGTGACTCCAGGACTCCGATTGGGTGGACCAGGCAGAGAGTGAGGCCAAGGTTGTAGCCATGGTTGAGGGGGAGGCTAGAGCACGATGAGACATAGTTGCTTGGTGAGAGTGGCATGGAGAGTCAGACACAGGCAAAGACTATGGCTGCAGCTACAACATCATCCAGGACCCTTAGACGCCTTCATAGGAAGGATGCTAGCTCCACTATGCCATAGGGCATAGAGTCATAGACTTATAGCTATTGTTTTACTTTTGATATTTCATATTTGTATGGAACATTTGATGTCATGGATTTCATATTCCATGAGTTTTGTATACATTTGACTAATTTTATATATCTAAGTATGCTATTTCCTTCAACAGCGCAACTACAATTTGTGTACTTTATACTTATGTGATTGTTGTATACTTGTGCATGTGATCAAATTTGCTTTTATTTGTGTTGTATTCAATAAAGGGTGCTTGAAACAAGTTTTAAAATCCTTAAAAATCTCTAAATTTCTAGGGTTTTTCAACTTTTTCATTTTGCGAATCGAAAGTCGAGTCCCGAAATGTCTGCGTCGAGTAAGCTCGCCAGTCCGAGTCTCGTTACTATTCCAATACATCTTTTTAAACACAGAAAACAAAGATAAGGATGTGAATCCCTTCCACCACTTCTTGTATACGCTCAATCTAGGCTGGTGAGAACAAATTTTCGTTGGATTGTACAAAATGGGCAAACAGTCCCATATCATTCCAGTCGAGTCTAGCACAAAGGAGGGCTACTGCTTCTTCAGTGAGGTCGTGGTGAAGTGTCGTCACAATGCAGATAGTGTCGCCCGCTTGACCACTCCTTGGAAATGTGTCCAGTCCTCTTATGGCTACCATCACCTTTATCTGGTACTTTGGCCTAACCAGGTAGCTCTTACTCCCCAATCTCGCTTTCCAAAGGTATGAATTACATTATATTAAAGCACTCAAGATGCTCAACATTGTGCACATGAACACAGCTTAGGAAATCTTCTCCGATAATCTTCCTGAGTATGTCTTCTTCGACATCACTATGAACCAAAAAGACGTCTCTTAGTTGGTCCACCATCAACCTCCAAAATTGATTGCACTCCACATCCTCTATTGTGATAAAATCACTCTTTGAGGAGGCATCACTCTCAGTGCTTGCCATCATTGAACAATGAAATCTAACTGGTAAAAATTAAGGTCATTACCTTGGGATTTATAGAAGTGAAAGGGTGTGGTAGGTGATTTATGCCGAAGATTTTCTTGGGAATGGTTAATGATTGTGAGGACAATAATTTTACCTGGGAATTTGATGAAGAGGGTTGTCAATGTGAAATTGTTGCATTAAATCTTCGAGTTCAACTAGCTGAAATCTAAGTTGCCTTCTTTGTTGAGATGGTTCACACAAGTATAATTGTAGGGAGATATATTTATTAAATGCAAAATTCTGGGAATTGCATGCCACCTACGCGTACGACAAGCCACAGGGCTAGCATACAAACAAGAGCGTTTCGATTGCCTGTCAAAATCAAGTTGGAAAAAGGAATGTAATTATGACTAATTTAAAAATAGTCATAAATGTTCTTTGTGTACCGATTCCTCTAAATTGGGGAGGTAGTTTCACGAAATTGTCACTTTATATGACGACTGTTACATTAACGACCAAGATTCAAGATTAGGGGATTATAAATTTCTAATCTAAGGACATAGGAAGGGTCTGAATTCTTTTAGATTGCACTTTGATGTAATAGAATGAAGTAGGAACAATTTTGAACTGAACTTTAATTTCAGATTTTTCATCGTCTGTGAACTTTAAATTGTGAATGTGATATTTATACTAGTTTAGTCTGTTGGCTAAAACAATACTTGGGGTTTTATCCTTTGTGAACAATAACTTCACGTTATTATATTTACTTTATTTTTGGAATTGAAGAGAAACAGTTCATTAGGAAATCTATTCTGTTTGATATGGTGTTTCTGGTCTTTGCACTAGGAAAATTGTAGTTGTTTGGTTCATTGCATTGATTTCATTGTTATGAGTCAGTATTAGTTCACCTTTCCCATTTACTAGTTAAAAACATATCTTGTAATGGTTAATTGTAGTCTTTGAGGGAGCTGTACCTCGATAAAAATTCAGAGGAAAGTCACAAATGCAATAGTGATATTTCCTTGCTGTTAGTAACATTGACCTTATTTTTTGGGTTATGGAGTTGATAAATGATGCTTTTCAATAAGGGCCAATCCGTTCACTAACACTATAAAAGAACAAACATGGATATGAGCAACTGGTATCTTTCTTCAATAAGTCATTGCAAGTTGCTGAGCTGAAATACTCAACAATAGAAAAGCATGCTTATGCATTAGTCAAGTCTATAAAAAAAACTTTAGGCAATATCTCGTGGGTGCTGAAATTGTAGCATATGTGCCACCCCAACTGTAAAGGGCATTTTTATGCAGCAGGTAGCTTCAGGTAAAAGATGTTGGATAAATAAGATCCAGGAGTATGATATGGAGATACAAACTACCTAGCTCTTGTTAGAGGCCAAAGCCTAGCCAAGTTGATGGCTAATTCCAACTTGGAGGCAATGGACATAAATGAACTAAACACAAAGGATGTTGCTGCCTTATGTAATTTAAAAAAGGATGTAATCTTTTATTTGGTGAATATAAATTCTCCGCCATCCATGGATGATAACCAAAGGAGGACTCTCAAGCTACAGTCACAAAGGTATGTTTTGGTCTCAGGTGAACTGATGTGGAGAAATCATGAAGGATTTTTGCTTTGATGCCTGGACAGTGAGCAAGCTGAGAAAGTAATGAAGGAATGTCACCATGGCATATGTGGTGAACATTTCAAGCCCAACATCACAACGAATAAGATCCTAAGGCCCAATTTTCGGTGGCCCGCATTGTTCAAAGATGTTGTGCAGATGATATGAAAATGTGATAATTGCCAAGGATTTTCAGGGAAGCTAAAGTTTGCTAGTGTGCTTCCCATGCTGCGTCTCATAGTTGAGGCACCTTTTCAGCAATCAAGAATTGATTTTATTGGAGAAATACAAGAGAAATCCAACAAAGGATACAAGTGGATCCTTGTGGCCATAGACTATATCACCAAGTGGCTTGAAGCAATTCCTCCCTGCAATGCAACGTCAAGGATGGTAGTAGAATTTTCAATTGGCAACATAATAACCAAGTTTGGAGTTCTAGGCAAGATCCTTGTTGATAATAGCATGTGTTTCAAGTCTCAAGGCATGCAGATTATATGTTCTAATTTTGGTATAAACTTAGTGCATTCATCCCCTTACCATCCACAAAATAATGGATAGGCCAAATCAAGTAATAAGATGAAAATCATTAAGAGGGTTTTGGATCAAAATAAGATGAAGTGGGATGATAAACTCAAGTACACTCTTTGGGTTGATAAAGTCACTTTCAAGCAAACTATTGGGCGTAGCCCATTTGAGTTGGTTTATGGAGTAGAGGCTAGAATGCCTATTAGTTTAATGTTGTTTATGTATTAGCTGTTGCAGGATATTGACGATGATCAATGTGATGCAATATCCCTAAGGGTCATGGCATTGACTAAATTGGATGAGCAATGAGGATGGTGCAAGATAGAAACGTGCAGCACAAGCAGATCATGAAGCATTTGCATGATAAAAAGAAGTTGGTGGCATGGTTCTTTTGTGGAACTAGTAGTCAAAAGATAAGGAAAGCATGGGAAATTCAACCCCTTATGGCTTGGGCCTTATGGAATAGTTGAGAGGTATGAAATTCATGTTTACCATCTCATGGACCTAGATGTAGAATTATTGGAGCTGCCCATGCATTGTCAGCATTTGAAGCATTATTTTACTTAAGCAATGGAGTTCAAAATTTTGATTGTCTGCTCCAGGATCTAGATTCTTGTGATGCCTGCAAGAGGCATCCATCCCAACCAGAGCTACTGTTGGAGCCTAGAATTTTTTTATTTTTGTAAGTGTTTTTCCCTAGGTTCTATTTTTCTAAGTGTTAAATGGAGTATCCTTTTGTTTGTTGGAATTTTGAGGAGGTTTTGTGTTGGTGTGAATGGGGTTATTTCTTAACTAGTTATTAGTGAGGACCTATTCACATTATTATAAGTTTACTTAGGAGTTAAGTTACTTAGGTGTCATTTCTAGAAGTTAGTTATAATGGCGCCATGTCTCATTATTTACTTTTAGTTATCTAGGCATTTAATAATTCTCTCATGCATTTAATATTTTGCATTGAGCATTTAATGTTTGTATCAAGGGTAGCTATCCTACCTCATCACACCTTGCCTATATATACAAGGTGCTTGTACATTGTAAATTATCTCTAGACATTCTAGGTATCAATCTCATGATCATAATTTGATCAATCATCTATCTTCATGCTCATGTTGGAACAATTTCTTGTGGATGGTTTCTTTCTTGGTTGATCCATTGAAGACTACAGCTTCATTTGGTTCATTATTCATCAATATTTCCAATATTTTGAAACCTCTATCAAGGTCCGACAAGGTTCTCACAACCTTATTGGAGGTCGACAAGGTTTCTGAAACTAGTTTTGTGGCCAACATCAAATGTCAAAAAGTGCTCAAAAGAAAGGGGAATATGCAAGCATGGACATGTGATTGTTTTGGGAGACCCATGATGTTTCAAAGGTGGCATTTCAAATTGTTTTGGTGCCAAGTGAAGTGGCAAGATGCTTTACACTTCATCCACCCGCATTAATGAGGTAGCTCTCCCAACTACCCTCAATGATTGCCAACACTCTCCCAACTACCAAAAATCAATGCCTAACCCATCTTTCAATTTGAGGCACCTATGTTGGGCAAGATTCATCTTTGGTCGCGGATCTGGCATTGCTACAACACCATGGATTACAGTTTGGCATCCTTTTGCTAATAAAGCTGATTTTCGATCATTTTGAGAAAAATGATGGTTTTCCTAGTGGCAACCAGAGACTACACAAGTGAAAGGTTTGTTTAGGGCTTTAATCAAGCCATGTCCAATTTCTTAAAGGCAATGAAGTAATGAAGCAATTGTAGGATAAAACACTACATGTTTTATGTAGAGAATGTCTCCAAACTATTTCTATCTCTCTAGGGAAATCTTTATTGTTGTAAGGGTTTTCTCCTCACATTTGCTGACATGATTGTATTCAGCATTTAGTAATGTGACAACTTTTTAAAATATTACAAGCATTCTAACAATAATCTATTCAATGCATATGGATCAATGCAATTTAGTTCTGGATCACTAAGTACGCTTTGTGTATGATACTTGTAATTTGATGGCACATATGCCTAGATCAACTCTTCTATGTTGTCTTTCATTGTTTTCCTTCCTTCTATCTGTGACTCTATAGCCCAATCGGATAGGCACCAATTTTTGGTCCACCTGACCAATCTCACATCATTCAAACAAAGCATTAATCAGTTATTTAAGTAAGAAATGAATCCTTCCTATGCATCCATGAATGTCAATATAACTAGGGAATTATTCTTAGGTGAAGATTCAATAGATATATTTCATATGGGTCATGCTTGCACAATCATATCAGCTACATACAGGTTTTATTCAACTAGTCTCTCTTGACCTAGTGACAACATTTGGGGTTAAGATTGCAATTGGGTTTGGTTGCAACTGTTTTTAGTTGTCCATTTTGTTTGATTTAAATACTTATTAAGATATACCCCTAGGAACACCCTCCAAAGTCTAAGTTGAACTCAAAGCATAGGAGAGATAACCCACTCTCGTAGAATTGGCCTTCAACCCTCCACATGATAACAACCCTAGCCTTGTAAGTGGAAGTTCATTCTAAGAAGTGAAGCAATGATTTTGGAACCCAACAAGGGGAAAATAAAGCCAAAATACATAAAGGGGGCTAGGATTCGAGCACAATTGGACACAATCAAATAAAGTGTCAGTAGGTTGCAGTTGCTCACTTAGCATCACATATGAAGCTGTCTTCTACAACCAAATTAGCATCTCAACAACAAATTAACCTTCAGGTTTCATGTAGGGTGGAAACAAGTCAAATAGAAATAGAAATCCAAGCTTAAATATATGTATTTGTAAGCTGTATGAATCATACAAAGTGAAATCCCTCTCTTCGTTTGAGTGACACTAATGTCAATTTTCAAAAAATAATATTGCTTCAACCTGGTAAGCATATTATATTGTAGAACAAATATTTGTAAAAATTAAAGAAATGACCATTCAATTCTAAAACGTGGGCATGACAATAGAGATTGAATATCAATATAGTTAAATCTTCAAGACACATTAAATAATTTGTAAATTGGATGTAAAGAATCCTTTAAAATGCTACCATATTTGTACTTGATTCATGACTACAAATCTCATATCTTTGCCCAGCTTAACTTCAATGTGAAATTAACGACAACAATTACAAAATTCTTCTCGATAATAAGATAATAAGACAAATTCTTCTGATAACAACCAGACTTTTTCCCCCTAGAAATCGTTACCTTCAATTAGAAAATGCTACCTTGATAAATTGTAGAGCCGTCCCAGCAGCCTTCCTACATTTGGAAACTGGAGTTCATCTGCCTCATAGGAGGCAGGACCTTTATTTGCTAACTGGAGCGTCCATTTGCCTCATTGGAGGCAGGCCAACAGCTCCAAGAATGGCTATGAATGAGGCTTGAACTTGGATAAGGTAGCAAAAGTCACAGCTTTATAGTCAATCTTCTAACTCACTCAAGCCCCCTTTCTCAAATGATTAGCATTGGAGAGCTAACAGACCTTCAGGGCATTTCAACATTAACAAACATGCCCTTTAACCTTCCATATAAACTTCTGATCTCGGGCCTGACCTCTAAAAACTTTTCATTGAAATTATCCTCACTCATACACAGCAAGGTAATGAAACTGATAGAAGGACGCTGAGAAGATGACAATGAATTTAGATGTTCAAACACCTTATAGCGCGGCTTCATTCTGTTCTCCACGCTGAAGTTTAATAATGTGGGATATTTAACCACAATGCTTGGGGGAAGCCTTGCAGTATTTATCAAGAAATCCATGTTCATCTGTATCTTGTCCACAGATGAACAAAGGAACCTAGGATCCTTTAAAAGAAGTTCTGTGACCTCATTTTTTGAGAGACCCATGTTTTCCATAAACTTCAATTTAGTTTTCAGCGTTTCAATATCATAGACAATAATACCAGGTGCCCTCCTGAGAGCATGATATAGAACAGCCTTTGACCCAAAAAAATTGAGAAGTAATGAGATCTTAGGACTTATACTTTTGCCCAAATTGAGACCAAGAACTCTTGGTTGGTGGGATATAATATAACCCACTTCTTTTTCATCTAAGCCTAATGTCCTGAAAAATACAATCTTGGGCTTCAGCTGCTCATGAGCATTGCGTGAAAGAACAGTTGGATTTCTACGAATTGTATTCCTCAATTGTTCGAAAGTGAATCCCGAGTCTTTAAATAGATCGACTGCCTCTTGGGCTCTCTCAGTAGTTTTTGTTCTGAAAACAGAGGGCTCCTTCTTTATCATTTCCGTGAGTTGTGCGGAAGAAAACCCACACTCCTCCATTAACAATTGTTTCATGGCATTATAGCGCCGTTCTATCTTTTCATTTACTTGTTCTCTTTGTGACTGTGACTGCAACTGCTTTCTGGGTACAGCATTGCATGATATTACGAATGAGCGGTTTGAGAAAACAAGGGACACTGCTTGAAATCTAATTGACGAAACACCAAAATCAGGCATTGCCAAAACCAACACCATTGTATGAGATGGAATGTATATTGAAGCAGAAAATAATTGCGAATGAAAAATATAGGAAAATCTCAATTGCATAAACCTCAGCGGGGGCTAAAATAGGTCATCCATTCAAGATAAGGTGGGATAATAGTTTAGTCCAAAAAAGATAGGAAAATCTCGATAGCATAAACCTCAGCAGGGGCAAAAATAGGTCATCCATTCAAGATAAGGTGGGATAATAGTTCAGTACAAAACTCGTCTTTTTATCTTTGATTAAATGTTTTTGCCAGTGGGACGTCTGCTATTCCAAATTGGCCTTCGGCTGTCCTCTCGAGGCCGTCTAAGTTTTTTAGGCAGGGCAGTTATAAAGGTAGCTTTTTAAAACTCAATTATTAAATTGAGGTAAAGAATTTGCTGATTAATTGCGAAAAGGGCTCTAGGCAAAGGGTCATTACAGAGTGGGTAATTTGTTTTTAAAGGAAAAAAAAAATTCTTGCATTTTCTAAGTGCTATAATAAAGAATTTCCTTCCTTTTACCTAGGTCTCCTCCTATTTAAATGTTAGATTGTGGAGTCTTATTGGAATTTTATTCTAGACCAAGTTTACAGGAAACTAGTAGATGGAAAGAAAGATTGTTAAGTCAAGTAAGAAAGTTTTCATTATTGAAATCTACTTTGCAAAGTCTTCTTATTTTTTCTTATGTCTATCTTCAAATTGTGCATGTGTAAGAAGTTGGATGGAGATTTTATAGAGAAGAGATTCAATAGACTAGCATTGTGAAGGCTAAGTGCTTGAAAAGTAATGACTATGTTTCTCTTTTTTTTCTATTAACTCCTTCCCTCATTGTTCTAGTTGTTGTTGGAATGACTTGATCAAGGGAAGAAAGCTACTTTAGAAAGGAATTAAATGAAATGTGAGTAATGGCAAGAAAGTGTTATTATGGAAAGACAATTGGCTAATGGACTGCCCTTCGGCCTCAATGTATTTCCTCCACCCATTATGTGAGATCTTGAGTGAGAATATCAATATTATCTAGTGTATAGTGGTTGGTCAAGGTTTAGAGAGGTCTAAACACTATCCATGTCAATATTGAAATCATACAACAAGTTAGCAGCTTACTCGACATGTTAAAAGGCTTACATGTGTGTCAATTACTCAAAGATGACTATTTGATTTGGGTTACCACTCGGAGGGATTTTGTCAGGACTAGATGTATCATTCACTTTGAAAGTCAAAGTCTTGTAATTATAATTTAATTATGTAAATGATAAATAATGTCTAGTCTCCAAATTAATGGAATGGGGTCATGTTGGATGCCCATATAAAGGAGTAGATTTATTTATTATTGGTTCATTCTTAAGGATGCTTGAGATTTTGTGTAAAAATATATTTAATAGGGAGGTTACAAAGAATCAATCACTATTTTAGGTTGTAATATCTTTCATATTAGGTGCTCTAACAAGGCAATCAATGCCCACATGGAATGTCTCCAATCGGGATATTTGTCGATTTGACAATATGACCAAATCTATGGCATCTATAATACATAAGGCGTGTGTAAGAGGAATTGCATACTATTTTGAGATGCTTGACCATGACCATAGGGGTAATCCCACAATATTAGTTTATAATTCCCTCACAAAGAAAAATCGCAAAATTCTCCCAAGAAAAAAAATAGGTTTTTAGGGGTTCGCTAAAAGGGGGGGTTTGGGTTCGCTCGAACCCCCTCTTCGAGCAAACCCCTTTGCAATGCAACCCCATTTGGTAGGTTTTTTTAAATGAAATCAATGGGAAATGGTAGAAAAATGGGGGTTCAAGAGAACCCCCCTTCGCTCAAAGGGGTCCAAGGGGTTCGTTAGAAGGGGGGTTCGCTCGTACCCCCCCTTTTAGCTGTTCTCCCTCCTCTAGCAATTTTCTACAAAA
>VDFB02204503.1:0-13310 GCA_007258455.2 Sequoia sempervirens | reverse complement strand
TTCATACAAATATCATGCATGATTGATCATCCCCACTTAACTAAATGTATCACTTGTTATCTGTCATGCAACTCAAGTCATTAGTCATGCATTCCAAGTCAGCTGAAGTCAACTAGCATTCAGCTCAAACTAACTACATGCAACTAAAGATAATTGAACCATAAACAAACTGAACAGAACTGAACTGAATTGAACTGATCTTGAATTGAATTGAACCGATACTAAACTGAACTGAACTTCATGCATGTAAACATCAAATCCTAACTCCTAGGATCTTTACATGCATTCAGAAGTGTTATCTCTTACTCCAAATAGTTAGATGAACTCAAGGTGGGTTCCACCTTCCATATGGGTGCCCCATGTGCTCCTAGATTTTGTAGGAGCTCTTCTTGGGCATCCCCGCATGTTCCTATCATTTAGAATTAATTACAAATGTCAATTTACATGTTCATTTCATTCAAATTTAATCTCTTTCTAATCCTAGTGTTGGGGAACACTTTCCAAGGACTTAGAAGATACATGAAATAATGCTTAGGATTTCAATTAAACGACATCCTATTCCCAACAAAACTCAATTTATAGTTTAAGTTTAGCTAAATCTCTATCATTCTCTTTCAATATTGCTAAGCTCATAAAATAGTCTTATCTTTATTAAGACCATATTATGGTTGATACACAATACTACAATCATTTGCAAGTTTTGGAGATTCAAATCTTTTTTTTGGTCAAGACCCTTCTCATATGTTATGGTTTTTAATTTTGCATAAAAAATATTATTTATAATGTTCAAACAATTTACAAAAAGGTATATAACATTGTAGTGTTTAATAAACACTAGCCTCTATTAAATCAATTTATATAAATAGAGCTTAAGACTCCATATGCCTAAATGGTAGACAAAAAACTTTAACTTAATTAACACTTTGGCTTCTAAAGGTTGAGAATCTTTGTCCTGGTGGAATTTAAACAAAGTTCTCAAGATAATTTATATAACTTGACATCAATCATAGACCTAGATGGTCTTAAAGGAAATACATTTCTTGATAGAGAAATGATAGAGACCTATTGGATCTTTAATAACATAGGTTAAATAATATCAATGACCATAACAATCTTAAACATTACTCAATAGAGTAATGATGGAGATATATTCAGTCTTTAAAAACATAGTTTAAATAATATCAATGACCATAACAATCTTAAACAATTCCTGATAGAGAAATGACAAAGATAATAATTTACATTTTCTTAATAGCTATCATAGTAAGAAATTCATCATCCCCTAATTATTTTATTGCTTAAATTAATAACAAGGTTGGATAAGAAATCATATATAAGAAGATAAATATTGACCCTTATAGTGGTCAATTTAGACCAACAAAAATGTTATCCTCAGAACTATTGTAAAATAAACCAAACATTATAGATTTATAGGTAATTGTTTCTTTAACCGCGAAGGTCGTCTTTACCACAGCATTTAGTTTCCGCTATGTACCGTGCTAACGAACGTCCTGTTCATCAAAACGCAACCGCATAACCCCAAACCAGCAAAACCCACTCATGAATTTCATAAACCACTTCGAGCATTCTAACACTATTTCCACTGAAAAAGACCCTTTCCTCCTTCCTCTTCTTTTTCTTCCTTTATTTCTCCCAAATCCTTCCTTTTCTCCTTCATTCTTTGCATGTCATTGCAAACCCTCATACTTCATTACTTATGGGAGTTGTAAAAGCTCCAATTACTTAACGTGAAGTTAAAGCCAATACTTCAACTTACTCTCTCCACTCCATGGAGTTAACAACTCAAGGAGCTTTAGATAACTTTCAAATTACTACCAATTAATACAACCCTACGTTGATATATATATGAATGCTTATTTCTTTATAAATAATCTCAAATTGAGGTAAATGAACATTTAATTCAAAACATTCAAAACTATATATATATATACATAAATAAATATATATATATATATGTTCAATAAAAATGTATTTTCTCACTTTTTATAATCCAATAAGAAACTTATCAATTTCTTCAAATAAAAGATTGCACTTACATTTTAACATAATATTATGTACAAATAGCATATACTTAAACATAAAGAATGAGAAATTTAAACATCATTTGTGCCAATGTGATTCAAAAGACAAGAACAACCAAAGACACAATGATCAATCAATCTTAAGATAAACATTCAATTAATTTGCAGCTAAACATTATTGTGTGTGAGTGTGTTAGAGAGAGAGAGAGAGAGAGAGATTCATTGTGTTCTTGGAATTCTTTAGAATCTACTTCCCTCTCTCTAGTGATGCTCTCCCTCTAGGTTCAAGAGGAAAACTATCTCCTGCATCCACCTCATTAAACCAACAAGGTAGTTAGTTTGATAATTATCAAAACATAATATAAATATTCACTAATCATCATAATGATAATATATACACATTTATATCTTTCTTAAAACTATCTAACTAATACTTTCCTTGCCTTTACAAAATAAAGTAGATCAATCATAGTATAAATGTTCTTAAAACAAAATTTTCTACATCATAATTTAAAGCACATCACAAAGTAAAGCATAGGTAACTTGGTCAAATAATGGGGCATAACAAAAACTCATCAATAACACATGTTGATGGTAAACCAAAAGATCACTTCAATTGATAAAACATATCAAATCAAATCCTAAGTACTCAAGGTACACAATCAAAACACCTTGATGGCAATAGAAGGGTTCACTAGAAAGTTCAATGCAAAGAATCAAAGCATCGACTAGCGGACATTATATGCCAACTCTTTTCTTTCACTTTAAATGGGGTCTCTTATGACCAAAATTTACTTATATCTCTAAATTATCTTTGAATGCTATCAACATTAATTCATAGATCATTTCTGAACTCTTATAGAACCTAATAGTATCCATTAACAATTCACAACATTAATAAAGAAAACCAACAAATCTATTGAAAATTTAAAAATCCAATTTTAAAAAATGTATAATCAAACTAATACCAAAAAACCTAATAAATCTGTACATGTTTAAATACTCTAGATCACCTAATTAATATGCTTGTTTGAAACATTGGAACTGTCACCTCTCTTTTATTACCTATTCTACTCTTGTGATAATTGATCAACATAATCAACTCTAATATTTAAACCATTTGTTATTATTAAATTTTCACAAATTAATTAGCCCTTATATTTATGTGGGTGTGGTTTATTAACTGACAATAGATAAAAATTTAAGCGTGGAATGAATTGACACCATTCATACTCCTCTCCTTTTCCAGCGAGGTGGCCGTGAAAATTTCCTAACTACCATATTTCACTGCTCAAATTTTGGTTCCTCTCTTAATTAAATATAAGCTAATGTTTGTAGAAGAGGTGGGGATGGCTTGCTGCTCCATGAGAAAGCAATTGAGACTTGAAAGTGAGGAAGATGGGGCAATCATGTTAGTTTGTTAGCTTGGACAGCTGTTCGTCCATTTGTATGAATTAGTTAATAATTGTTTTTATGGGTTAGAGTGAAGACAATTATTTATTAATTTATTTGATTTCCTTTTAGCCACCTAGCAACCAATTTGGTTAGGGTTTGTTGGGGTGTTATTAATCTTAGCCGTTGATGAAATTAAATCTCGGCCATTGGTTTTCCAACGAGGGTAGTATAAAAGGGGGTCAAGGGTCATTTGGAGAACACACAATTGAGAAGCATTTGCAGTGTTAGCAAATGAATTTGCAGTGAGAGAAAATAGTCTTGCAGTGTTAGCAAGGGCACAGTGATAGCGTTGGGGATAGCAGTGGTGGAATCTCAGCAGGAGTAATTGCGAGATTGTCAGAGCTCTGCAAAGAAAGAGGCAAGCAGTTTTGTATTTCTTAATTTGCTGAAGTTTAATATAATTCCTCATCTGCAGTAGTGGTTTTCCCCTCGGGGTTTTTCCACAGACAATTTGTCCAAAAATATCGTGTTCATTGTGTTGGATATTTTATGTTCCTGTTTTTATTAGTGAAGTTGCAGTTGTGTTATTTTTCAATGTTTGCTGTGAATTAATTTTCGGTAGTCAAATAATCTTATATTAGATAGGAGATTAATAATCAGTAACTGCAATAGAATTTTCACATGGTATCAGAGCTAAGTTGAGGTTAGAAAAGGCTTAGCATAAGAAAATTGAGGGTTTATAAAAACCCAGTTCTACCTCTTCAGAATTATTTTTATTGTTATTGCTTTTATCTTTTGAGATGGCCACAACTGGTTTAAGAGATCAGGACAGATTGGATGGAGCCTCAAATTTTGGTGTCTGGAAAGCCAGAATTTCTTTGTTGTTGGAAGAGAATTGGATCAAGGAATATGTGACCAATGTTGTACCCGTACCTACGGATGCAACACAACTCGCAACATATAAGAAGGAAGATGCCAAGGCGAGGAGACTGATTCTTGATGGTGTCAAGGACCATATTGTTCCACATGTCACAAAGTTAGATACAACGAAGAAGATGTGGGATGCCATTCTGAATCTGTACCAGAATGCTACCACTAACCGAAAGCTGATTCTCAGAGAAAAGTTGAGGAATACTCGGATGAACAAGGGAGAAGATGTGACAAGTTACCTCACCAGACTCAGACTTGTCAAGGATGAGTTGGCAGCTGTTGGAGATAAACCAGATGATGACGAGCTAGTGCGGATAGCCCTAAATGGGTTTACTAAGCAGTGGGATGTCTTTGTTCAAGTTATCAATGGACGAGATACCTTACCTAGTTGGGATCGACTCTGGAGTGACTTCACTCAGGAGGAGCTTAGACTAAGTCTTGTCAGTGGAACCAGTAGCAAGAGTCAGAAAAGTGAGGCGGAACAAGAGAACGTTGCCCTTGCAGGGAAAGGGAAAGCGAAGAAGGGGTCAAGCAAAGGATCAAATTCACAAGGTGAGAAGAAGAAGAAGGACCTATCAAAGGTCAAGTGCTATGGCTGTCACGAGTTTGGCCACTATGTCAGCGATTTCCCACAAAGGAAGAAGAATGAAAAGAAAGGCAAGAAGTAAACTGTAGCTTCAGCAAGTGCAGATGAGCTCTCTAGTAGAATGGAGGATGAGTTCGCTCTCATAGCCTGTATGGCTAGCTCAACCTCACAAGTTGTTTGGTATATAGATAGTGGGGCGTCATTTCATATGACATGAGTTAGAGAGTACTTCTCTAGTTATAAGGAGGAGGACATCAAAATATAGATTTCTATGGGAAACATGTCCAAACTCAATCCAATTGGGAAAGGGACTGTTCTATTTCAGAGGGAGAATGGCAAGCGGATTTCCATTCATGATGTGTTGCATGTGCCAGGCTTGGGTATGAATCTGATTTCTGTATCCGTCCTTCAGGATGAAGGTTACAATGTTCTCTTTAGAGGGGCGAATGTGTTAATCAAGCACAAGGATTAGAAATCACCCACAGTTATTGGAGTTAGGAGTGGCCGACTTTATAGGTTGCAATTTGATACTCACAAGGCATTGATGAGCAACAGTAATTCTAGAGATCAAGGAGAGTTATGGCATAGGAGGATGGGCCATATACATCATGGAGCACTTAAATTGCTTCGTGAGATAGTGACAGGTGTTCCAGAGGTGAGCACAGAGCATGATGATGTGTGTAAGGGATGTGTGTTGGGGAAGTTTGCGAAAGAAGCTTTTCCAAGGAGTGACACCAGATCCAAAGGTGTTCTTGATCTAGTACATTCAGACATATGTGGACCAATTTCGACAAAGTCTCTCACAGGGTACGAGTACTTTGTTACTTCTATTGATGATTTCTCTAGGAAGACCTGGATATACTTCTTGAAAACCAAGGATGAGGTTTTTAGTCGGTTCCAAGAGTTCAAAGCTCTTGTGGAGAATTTGACAGGCAAGAAGATAAAGGTTCTTCGGTCAAACAATGGAGGCGAGTACAAAGGAAAAGAGTTCCTAGAGTTCTGTACCAGTGAAGGAATCAAGAGAGAGTGGATCGTTCCTTACAACCCGCAGCAGAATGGGGTTGCTGAAAGGAAGAATTAGTCTATAGCAGAGGCGGCAAGGGCTATGCTGCATGACCAAGATATGCCTCGTTACTTATGGGCAAAGGCATGCAGTACAACAGTCTACATACAAAACAGGGTTCCACATAAGGTATTAGGCAAGATGACACCAGATGAGGCATTCTCAAGGAAGAAGCCAGATGTCAGCCACTTCAGGATATTTGGGAGTTTGGCATATTGCCACATTCCAAGGGATACACGTACCAAGCTAGATCAGACTGCAGAGAGAGGGTACTTTGTGGGGTATAGTGAAACCTCAAAGGCATATCAGATATTTATTCTAGGGACTAGGAGGATTATAGTCAGGCGTGATGTCAAGTTCATGGAGGACAAGGCATTTAGAAGGTCCAGAGATTTGCCAGCAGATGATCAGAATGAGTAGCCAGCAGAAGCTCCAAGGATCGTGCAACTGAATCAAGGGCAGCAAAGCTTGAGTACAGTTACTAGTACAAGCTCAGGTGTTGAGAGTTCATAGAGCATGGAGCAACAGATGCAACAGATCCTAGAGATGCATCAAGGAGACATGGAGGTTGATACTTCATCCTCTTTAGTTGGTAGCAGGAACCAATAGGCACAAAGAGATACTCAGGAGTTTGTGGGAGCTCCTAGGATGAGTAATAGACAGCGGAGACAACCAGCCAGGTATGATGCCTATGTGGCATTAGTTAGTCAATTGGTAGATAGTGAGCCTTCCAACTATCAAGAGGATGCACAACAACAGGTGTGGTGAGATGCGATGGTTGAGGAATATACCTCAATAGTGCAGAATGATGTGTGAGAGATTGTTCCTAGACCAACAGATAGGGCAGTGGTTAGATCATGCTGGATCTATAAGATTAAGCACGGTGCAGATGGTAGCATCGAGAAATACAAGGCAAGGTTCGTGGCCAAGGGGTTCTCTCAGAAGGAGGGAATTGACTATGAGGAGACATTTGCTCCAGTGGCTAGGTATACTTCTATACGAGTCATGATCTCACTTGCAGCACAGATGGGATGGCAGATCCATCAAATGGATGTCAAGATAGCATTTCTTAATGGTGAATTGAAAGAGGAGGTATACATAGAACAACCAGAAGGCTTTGTGGCACACAACAGTACAACCCACGTGTGTAGATTAAAGAGAGCTTTGTATGGACTCAAGCAGGCTCCCAGGGCGTGGTATGAGTGCATTGATAGATACTTGCAGGGAATGGGCTTTGTGAAGAGTGAGGCAGATGCTAACCTCTACTACTTGGTGGTTGGAGGTGAAGTTCTCATTCTTGTTCTATATGTGGACGACTTGTTTTTAACAGGTTCACTGGGGCTCATAGAAGAGTGCAAGAGGGACCTTGCATCAGAGTTCGAGATGAAGGATTTGGGGCTTATGCACTACTTTCTAGGCATGGAGGTATGGCAGACAAATGGAGAGATTTTCCTTGGATAAGGGAAATACTGCATTGAAATCTTGAGAAGGTTCGAGATGGAAGATTGCAGAGCCATGTCTACTCCTATGATCACTAATTGGAAGAAGGTAGACTCATCCAGGGAGAAGGATGTAGACTCCACCTTGTACAGGCAGTTAATTGGGTCTATTATGTATTTGGTCAACACCAGGCCAGATATATCCTTTGTAGTAAACTCTCTTAGTCAGTTCATGGTGGAGCTGAAGAGAGTGCATTGGACAGCGCAAAGCATGTGTTGCAGTATTTGCGTGGTACAATCGAGTATGGGATCAAATATACTCGAGGTGATGGTATTAGGTTGATGGGCTATACTGACGCAAATTGGGCAGACAGTACAACAGACAAGAAAAGCACTTCAGGGTGTTGCTTTAGCCTGGGATCAAGAGTTGTCTCTTAGTACAGCAGGAAGCAGAAGTCTGTGGCTTTGAGTTCTACAAAGGCAGAATACATAGCAGCTAGCATGGCGACGTGTGAGGCGATATGGCTTCGGAAGTTGCTGGTAGCCTTGTTTGGTCAGAAGGTTGAAACTACGGTGATACATTGTGACAATCAGAGTTGCATCAAATTGTCTGAGAATCCTGTGTTTCATGATAGGTCCAAGCATATAGACATCAGGTATCATTTCATCAGAGATTGTGTATAGCGGGGGATTGTTCAGCTACAGTATATACCTACAGAGGAGCAAGTAGCAGACATTCTGACAAAGGCATTGGGGAAGGCAAAATTCATCTTCTTCAGAGATAAGTTGGGTGTCATGCAGAACAACTTCCTCGCTAAGAGGGAGTGTTAGTTTGTTAGCTTGGACAACTGTTCGTCCATTTGTATGAATTAGTTAATAATTATTTTTATGGGTTAGAGTGAAGATAATTATTTATTAATTTATTTGATTTCCTTTTAGCCACCTAGCAACCAATTTGGTTAGGGTTTGTTGGGGTGTTATTAATCTCAGCCGTTGATGAAATTAAATCTCGACCATTGGTTTTCCAATGAGGGTAGTATAAAAGGGGGTCAAGGGTCATTTGGAGAACAGACAATTGAGAAGCATTTGTAGTGTTAGCAAATGAATTTGCAGTGAGAGCAAATAGTCTTGCAGTGTTAGCAAGGGCGCAGTGATAGTGTTGGGGATAGCAGTGGTGGAATCTTAGCAGGAGTAATTGGGAGATTGTCAGAGCTCTGTCAGAAAGAGGCAAGCAGTTTTGTATTTCTTAATTTGCTGAAGTTTAATATAATTCCTCATCTACAGTAGTGGTTTTCCCCTCGGGGTTTTTCCATGGACAATTTGTCCAAAAATATCGTGTTCATTGTGTTGCATATTTTATGTTCCTGTTTTTATTAGTGAAGTTGTAGTTGTGTTATTTTTCAATATTTGCTATGAATCAAGTTGACGATCAAATAATATTATATTAGATAGGAATTAATAATGAAATAGCTACAATAGAATTTTCCACCGTCGGATATCGAGTCAAGTAATAAATAAAACAATTTCCTTGTGAGCTACGACTCAAGAATAGTCGAAAGATTGCACCTCGTCCTCATCTTTCACTTCATTCACACGAGTGCTTGATGTTTAAATTACATCAACTTTTAACTTTAAATTAGAGTCTTGATTTCATGGATTCCCAAAGAGGTGACATAGTTGTTCACTCAAAAGGGAAGATGGCGGGTAGTTGATCATGAGGAGGGAAAACTATCTCACGCATTCAATAAAAAGATATTTTGTCACTTCTAATAATCTAATAAGAAACATCAATTTCTTCAAATAAAAGATCACACTTATCTTTTTAAGTTAAGTTAATAATATGTTGAAATATCATACTTAGAAAAAAAGAATGAGCAATTTAAACAACATTTGTGGCGTACATTCAAATGATAAGAACAACAAAGACACAATGATCCAATCAATCTCAAGATGAGCATTCACATGAATTTTCAACTAAACATTATAAATTGTGTGTGAGAGAGAGAGTTCACCGATTCATGGTGTTCTAGTCATTCTTCTAAATTTTTCTTCCCTTCTTGATGATGCTCTCCTCCTTGAAGTCATGAGGGAGGAAAACTATTTCTGCATCCACCTCATTAAACCAACAAGGTAGTTAGTGTGATAATTGTATTATCAAAACATAATATGAACATTCACTAATCATCATAATGATAATATATACACATTTATATCTTTTCAAAACAATATCTAACTAATACTTTCCTTGAATTTACAAAATAAATCAAATAAATCATAGCATAAATGTTCTTAAAACAAAATTTTTGACATCATAATTTAAATAACATAAAAAAATAAAGCATAAGTAACCTGGTCCAAAAATGATGTGTAACAAAATATCATCAATGATGGTAAAACCAAAAGATCACTTTCTAAATTGATAAACAATATCAAATCAAAGCATATAAGTACTCAAGGTACACAATCACAACACCTTGATGGCAATAGAAGGGCTCACTAGAAATTTCCCAATGCAAATAATCAAAGCTGCGGGCTAGTGAACATTATATGTCATCCCTTTATTTCACTCATGAATGGGATCTCTTGCACCGCATTTACATCTTCCCATGTCTCTCTAAATCTCCTCTTTGAATGTTATTGACATCAATTTGCTGATCATTTCTAAACTTCTTTTATATCTTAAAATTATCCATTAACAATTCACAACATTAATAAAGAAAACCAACAAATCTATTGAAAATTTAAAAATCCAATTTTAAAAAATGTATAATCAAACTAATACCAAAAAACCTAATAAATCTGTACATGTTTAAATACTCTAGATCACCTAATTAATATGCTTGTTTGAAACATTGGAACTGTCACCTCTCTTTTACTACCTATTCTACTCTTGTGATAATTGATCAACATAATCAACTCTAATATTTAAACCATTTGTTATTATTAAATTTTCACAAATTAATGAGCCCTTATATTTATGTGGGTGTGGTTTATTAACTGACAATAGATAAAAATTTAAGCGTGGAATGAATTGACACCATTCATACTCCTCTCCTTTTCCAGCGAGGTGGCCGTGAAAATTTCCGAACTACCATATTTCACTGCTCAAATTTTGGTTCCTCTCTTAATTAAATATAAACTAATGTTTGTAGAAGAGGTGGGGATGGTTTGCTGTGCTCCGTGAGAAGGCAATTGACAGTTGACAGTTCGCCCCACAATGCATGCGGGTGAGGAAGATGTCGAGTCAAGTAATGAATAAAAACAATTGCCTTGTGAGCTACGACTCCAAGAATAGTCAGAAAGATCTGCACCTCGTCCTCATCCGTCACTTCATCGACACGAGTGCCTCGATGTTTAAATTACATCAACTTTTTAACTTTCGGTCGATCTTGATTTCATGGATTCCCAAGAGACTCTTTGGCTCACAGTTGTTCAGGCAAAAGGAAGATGAGCAGGTAGTTGAGATCACAAGGAAATTAGATCTTAGGTCGCATAAAGCAATTCATTTGAAAAGAAATCTGCAGCCACATGAAGCATCGTTTTCCTTATTCATTTTGCACTTAATTTGACTCTGTAAAGTATGGTATTGTAATGTTGCAAATTGTTTTTATTTGTCCATATGTTGACCCTATTTTTGGCATCTTAGGTGACTTTTCTTGAGCACAACATTTGGGAAGCTGCTTTCACTTGGTTCCCCTTTTTTTGGGTTGAGACTTCATTTTTAATTATGACCCTAGTCATGACTATTAGGGCAACATTTATCATTGAGTTTGACTTTATAAAATTCAATTAATTGTCATGTGCTATTGGAATTAGACAAAGGATAATTTTTAATATTTTTAGAATATTATTGCATGTGAAATAAAATAATTAATTCAATGAATTATTTATATTAAAGAGTACATAAATTAGTATTTTTTTAATATATTAGTATTGTACAAATATTTATTATGTCTACAATTTTGTTCAAACATCTTTTAACTTATAGAATAAGGATGATAATCATTTGTAATGTCTTCATTAAGTGTATTTTTATAAAATATCCAAACTATCTTAGTGTAGTGTAGAAAATTGTATACTGTAGTATAAGAAAAAGTATCTCATTTTTATAGTTTATTTCAAAATAATTAATATTAAAATGAACCTAATGCTGCCTTGATTTAATATTATAATGTGTTTTACACATTTGCATTAGGTTTAGGGCCCTTTTAAACTAAATGAACCTAATTGTGCTTTATTTAGGGTGTTGTAAAGTGTATCTTTACACTTTCACACTAGTCTAGGGTTTTATTAATTAATTTGAGTTATTTATGGTTTATTTCGTCCTCTTTTTCATTCATAAGCCTTATTAATTGCACCTTTTTGTGGATAATTCCAACATTTATCTAAAATGACAGAAATAGGGGGCCTTATCTTTTAGGAGATAGGGTTCCTACTTCACACTCTTGTTTCACTCAAGGAAACCCTACAAATCTCAATCCAAGGATGGAATGAGGGACAAAGATCTACTAAAGGTTGTCCTAGGGTATGATTAATGACTAAAAAAGGGTTCACCACCAAGCTAGGGCTTGGAAAGACTAGTAACATGCAAGATCTAACTATAAAACTCAATGATATGCAAGACTACAACAAATGACCTAGAAATGAATGAAATATATAGAACAACAAGCTAAAAAACACAAAGGTGCACCTAAAAAACTTGAATGTGCTCGAATAAGCTCTAAACTTTGGAAAATATAGACCTTAGGCAACCGACCATACAACAAGTGGCATATCGGGCCTAAACTAGGTTTTCTTGGACCTGTAACAAGAATCTAGTAGTGTTGACTCAAGATCTTCATAAATTTGTAGAAAATTTCGCATTGGGATCTATATGCCAAAAGTGGTGTATCAATATTGCTTGGCTTTTTTAGAGGATCAAGGTTTGAATCTACTCTTCAATCTCTACTCTATCTTCTCAACCTGATTTCTAGATCTGAAATGTTGAATTCTACTTTGTAGATGTCTTTCAATGATCTTCTAAACAAGGTGATAACTTTGGAGAACTTGTATCAAATTGAAAAATTTCTCCAATATTTCCTATATCTCTCAACCTAGATTTGTAAATCACACACCAAAGAGAGGGGAAAATGTTGTTTTATTAGTGAAAGGGGTTTTCCCTTGATCAAACCCCTGCTTTGGTAATCAAACCTTGAAATGAAATGAAATAGAAAGGAGGAATGATGAATGAAAAAATGATATGATGTAAATCCACCAAACACCAAAATAAGATGTTGCAAATAAGTATGAAATGGCTCCAATGGATGTGGGATCTTGAATCTTGATTTGAGTGCTTGCTTGAATCATGCAGTCCCTACATCACAATTGTTAGCTCAACACAAACATAATGCATGATGAATTTGACATGATGTTTGATACTTGAATAATGTTCCAAAATGTTTGATAATCAACTCTTGAATGCTCTGTAGACTCAAATTTTCTATAATTCATGAATACTTGAAAAATTAGGAGAAAATATGTGAAAAGACCTTGTATTTATACTTGTTTATGCCAAATTTATTGAAATTACAAACTACAAGCCAACATCAAATCTAGGAGAATGAAATCCCACAAAGAATCTAAATTTAAATTAGGTCTAAGCTAAGCAGGACTCATATGCCAGTTGGGTCATATGAGTCCCATTAGGGTAAGCTTGGGACACATTTTTTAAGAAATGCTTAGATTCATGTGAAATGCAGATCAGGGCCCTGGAACTTAGGTGGGACCCATATTCCCAAGGTGGTGTATGAGTCCCAGATCACTAAATCTGGGCCATACAATCCAAAAAGACCTAAATTATGATTGGGTGTTGGTTT
>VDFB02204501.1:0-15643 GCA_007258455.2 Sequoia sempervirens | reverse complement strand
GTTGATCTACAAAATTCTCTTTTCATTATTTCATTGTTTCACTCTTCCTATATATTGCATTAAAAAATATATAGTCTTGTTTACATTGCTTTTTTTTTTTCTCATATATGATAAAACTCTATGCTATTTGTGATGGGTTCCTTGGGCCTATTTACAACGATGATGGAGTTTGTTGACTGCATGGTTTGGCAATCATGAAACTAGTTGCCTTTTTCAATGGAAATAGAATGGTAGGTTTTCACTCCCATGAGGGTTGATACATCCTGACATTGTTGTGCGATGCCAAAAAAGGGAGTACATGTAATATTCATTGTTCTAATATGAGGATGTCTATTGTTTTGCTTCCATTTTGAAATCACGCACCGTGGTGTTGGTTTCATAGCAGACTACTGAAAAAAGCTGCCATCCACCTCCATTAGATACCAAATGGAGAGCTTCCCAACTGTTCCACTCCGCAATCTACAACGTTTCATCTTCTATTGTTGTTGTAAGTCATTTTTCAATGCCTTTTTTCCATTCCATACACATCTAACTAGAGACATATATTTTGATATATTCAATTAAAATGTTGCTTTGCAGTAATATCATGTTGGGCTCAATGCAAACATAGATGAACAAGGAGATATGAAGCCCATGTGTCAGACAATTGGTACCTGAAAGATGATCATAGCTGTAAGCATAAACAAGGTTTGTTTTATATATTTATATTTTTTTGAGTTATACATTCAACCCTTTTCTTCCTCCATGGCTAGATAGCCTCCATATATTTGTTGCTATATATATACACATTCATGCATAGATTCTTATATGCACTTGAATACAATAAATATAGTCTATTGTACACATTACATTTGTCCATGTTCCTATAGTTTCCTTTTCAGCTAATCAAAAAATTTATCTAGATGCACCAAGAAATTCTAACCACGACTGCTCTGATGGAAACCTCAGTGGAAATTTCAAACAAATAGCCTATAGGTAAATGCCAAATGTTACATAGATTGCTTGTTTTGTATTAATATGTTTCATGATATTCTCTTTCTCTCATCTCTTTGAAGCTACTTGTAGCAAGGTCTTTGTTGTCATAGTTTAGTTGTTGTATTCTTCATCAAACATAAGATTGACCTGTACCTTTTGACTGGTTTCTATTTTTTTTGGCCCATGTATGCTCCCTAGCCTCTGGCTATTGTTCGTTGTTATCTTTGTTCATCCTTGGTGCTATATGCATTTTGTACAGCAAAAGCTCTGTATAAGAAAGTCTTCATATATGTGGTTTACAGCTTCTATTCTCCATATGTTAAACTTCCATTTAAAATCTGTTTTAGATGATCTTCCATTTGAGAGATTCTAAAACAGTTGTTACAAAAACACTTGAGAATCATAGGTAAATGACAGATGGTCAAAAACCCACATCAAATACAAGTTTAAGAGAGGTAGAAGGGTATGTGTAGGATCATAATGGGACAAAAAGTGGCTATGACAAGTTTGTGTAGGGTATGTGGTTGATGACTTTCTTTTTACCCAAAATTGATGAAACGAAAGGGGATTTTAAAGGAGATTATTAGCTTTCCACCAGATAAATTATGCTTTACTTTGAATTTAATAAATAATTATTATTCATTTGTTCTTTGAATTATGATTATAGTCCTGATTGATAGGTTGATTGAAAACATCTTTAATTTTCAAAATATCACATTTTTGAATCTAAAACATGTGTCACATTCTATGCTTCACATACTATAGGATTAAAAAAATAGTTGAATTTCATGAAGTTTTGACCAAGTTAAGGTGGTTAGAGATATGAGTTTTTATATTTTTAAAAATTTGTAATAAATAATTCATAATTAATTATTTATGGGAAAAAATTATAAAAATTGTGCATCACATGAAGACATGATTCCTCTACTTATATCTAAAATCTTATAAAAAAAATATTATCATTTTATTATGGTTAGGGTGGTTAGATAGACACCTACTCTTATTTTTCACTGAAATTTAAGTAATTAATGGATCTTGGCTACAAGTCTTGACAAGCTAATCATGTCCAAAAAATAAATATTTCATAGTTGGAGAAAAAGATAAAATTTCATGGCAATTTCTTTTCTAAATGAGAGAAAAATAAATAAATCTATCATAGCGAAAGAAGGAAAGGAGGCTTTGATATGACCACCCAAGGACTAATTGTGTTACATAAGTACAGTAAAGACCCCCAATAATAGGAGAGAAAATATTAGAATATGAATCCCCCTAATAAAGAGGTAGTTTTGTGCCAATGATGAAAATTTGAAGATAGAAAATGATTCAATATCCACAAACAACATTTCTCCACTTAGGAAGAAAAACATCTATTGGTGATAGTAGAAATCATTCAATTAATCTAGATGAATAGGGAACCAAAATCCAAATACCTGAATCTCTAAAAACCACTCAAATATTCACATGTTACAATCAAGCTATGATAGTTCAAAAGCTTATGAAGATTAATGTAGAAAAATATCCAAAGAAAATGATGATAGGGTAACAGTGATGGTGTGGTTGTTATCAAAGAGGAGATGAATTCCCTCAGATGAATCTTTCAAATCTACAATATGAGACTCCACAAGAAAAGGTTATATGCTTGATATATATGAATCTAACGTAGTTATATATGGAAGATGATGAATGTCCTTCTAAAATGAATTATGAGGGTCATGGATGTGGTGAAACTAGCCTTATCAAGAGAAATAAAAGATAGAGATGTGATGTTGATAGGAGGAGTGGGAGCTATGATATACTCAAGCTTCTCTAAAATACCATCATTCAAAAGTATGTTATATTTACCATTGAACATGCAAGAACTATGATATACTCAAGCTCTCTAAAGTACAACCATTAAAGAGTATGTTATATTTACCATCAAGAAGAATGAATCAATTTACGATATGAATATATGGAAACAAAGATATACGAGGTTCTCCAAAGATCTCTCAAATTTTGATCCAAAAATGTGTAGGGAAAATCAAGCTTTTTTATATTTAGAAAAATCTAAATATAATGACATTGAAAAATGTATGAAACTTAAAACAACATATATCTCCTATAACAAAATAGTGAAGTTCTCATGAACAAAAGAGTTATAAAGAGTAGATAAAGTCAACCATGAGTCCCCCACGAGAGAGGGGCCATAATGCAATACAGAGGTAGGAAAACAACTTATCCCAATTTCATTTGTCTAAACTCAAAACATCTCAGTCTGATTACTCATCACAACTACATTTTTCCTTTCACAAAACTCTTGATTCAATACACCAAAAAAAAACTCAGAGTTCCAATTCTTTATCAAACCCACAAAACACCTTAATCAACTTAAAAATGAATGAAACAAACTAACTTGGTTTCCTCAAATATCAATTGATGGCTTCATTTGTAAACCACCTACAGCCAACCTTCATGGCACTCACAAATCATCAAACTCCAAACTTTATCTTCCAAGACACAAGTAATTGTTTCAACACTTTAGAAACCTTCATTTTAGTTGAAATAACAAGGCCAACCCTTTTCTAACCCCAACAATGCAGACCATTCACATTTTCTTCCCTTCATTATAGACTATCCTAATTCCTTGTAGCATACCTAGTACATACTATCAAAATTATCTCTTCAACCAAGGATCCATTTCAGATTGTAATCATCATTTGGATACTCTTTATAGGGTTCTAAAACATAACTAAAAATAATATAAGTTTCTTTGGAGAATTTAGTTCAAACTTGACTATACTCGCTGCCAAACAGGCCTAATTAGGTCTCATCACATTAGGGATTTATTGAATATACAAGATATGACCTTGAATACTCTTTTAAGACCTTTCAAACACACCATTTTAGACCTAAATATATTTATTTAATCATTAAAAGTCTACTTACCAAGACATTTTCACAAACCCTAGGTGCTAACCTCATAAAATATTGTATTTTTCAGACTATAGCAACCTTTAATAGCTTTAGATTTCCATGCCTAAACCTTATTATTTTGATCTAAAACTCATTGAATATGAAATTAAATGGAAAAAAGAGAAAATTCACAAAATTTCAAGAATTCCCACTGAATACAAAAGGAGAAACACAAATTTCTTGCTTATTGGTTACCCTAAATAGGGGTTTCAACTGTTTTTAGAAAAAAATTTGATATCTTTCTCAAATCAAAACCAATGTGCATGAGACAAAGTTTATTTGGAAGGTTATTGAGATTAATAACACATGAAAATAATTAGAAACATACTCCTACCCATACTAAGCTGTACACAACCAAGAAACAGTAAATTGTTGAAGAAATATGCTCAAAAAAAGAGCTTTCATTGATCTACTTTCTTTATTCAATCACCCACAAGTTGCAAAAGATTACAAATGATTTTTTAAGGAATTTTACACCATGAATCTTGAGTTTTTAACTTCCTCCAACTGAACTAAACTCCTAAGATTCCTCAACTTCCCTTTGTTGCATTTGTGCAACTTTTACAATTTTGCAATTTTGTTTTTGCAATTTTGCAAGTTTTTTCAACTTTTACATCTTTTTGAACAATGAACCCACCTAGTGCTTCAACATATGAAAAAATAACATTATTATATTATTGAAACACCAAAATTGAACCTAGTTTCAAAATTCCTCCATGGAAGCATGAGGTGGCTAAGGTGCTCCTACACCAGGCCACCCATTGTTAGAATATAAAAGTTAATTCAAGTTATTTAATTGAGAGTTATGGGAATACATAATTTAAAATTAAATATTAATTATAGAATATAATGGTGAAGAAGCTAATTGTATTTAGTTTTATATTTGATGGAGAAGAATAATATGGATGTATTGCTTGTAAATATTTAAATTTGAATTGGTATATGTGATATGTTCATTAATGATAAAATATCTCACATGATAGCATAAAATATAAAAAAATTAATATTCAATGGAACTCTCGTGAAAAGATACCACATGTTAGTTTTTGAGGAGTTTCCCCTCATATTTTGTATAGTTGCCTTTGCTTATTAACTAAGTGATTATCTTGTCATTTGCATTTAAAAAGTTGTTTTTTTTCCTATAATTATGAGTTTCCCACTTTCACAAACTATGTTTTTGACCCTATGAACATGTGCACATTGTATCAAGTTCTCTACCCAGGTGGCAATAATTTTCATATAAAAATGACATTTTTTTATCAATACATTAAACTTAACATCCACTGGGGAACTTATCACGCTTAACTATAAACTTTATTTTTTAAACTTATGAGTTTTTCTATAGTTCTTATCATCACTTAACCCATTTTAGTTGGAAATTATTTCTCCAATTTTCAAAAGGCCTAAGACTCAATATAGTGTTCCAACTAAGGCAATGAAGTTCTAGATTTTTTGATATCTTTCTCTCATGCATATAAACCTAGGAATTTGAGATGATTTCTATGACCATTGAAGTTTTGTTGATTTTGAAAGGCATTGCATAACCTTTGTGAATTATCCATATCTTCTAACAATTTTCCCATTGTGGAAGCACTTCATCATTCTATCTTGGAGGCTATCATCAAATTGAATATTGCAGAGAAGGAAGAAAGATATATTTTGAGCTAAGGACATCATGTCTTTCATTAGTGTACTCTACATCCATGTCAAAGCCAACCACATGTGTGGATGTTTTTTTAATTTTAATAGGTTAATTTTTCTCATGTAGATTTTTTTTTAAAAATAAATATTATTTTTTGATATATTATATTTTCTTAGTAATTTAATAATTTAAATAGAAGATTTATATTTTTCCTTAGCTACACATAATTCAAAGGTTCTACTTCAACAATTTTGTTAATATTTTGGAGTTGATGCTTGAATCACATAGCTCCTAAAAATCATGTATAAAAAAAATATGTCATCAAAAAAGAGAGAAAAAGTAATTGATTTTCTATGAATCCTAAGATTATGTGTGCATGCAATCATGAATGAGTAAAATTACAATATGCAACAAACTAATTTTGATAAAGTATAAAAAAACCCTAAATGAAACCCTAGGTGAGAATTATATTAGATCATAACATATGTCCTAATCCTATGATTTAAGACAAAAAAAAGAGCATGAACTAATTTAAGCATGCTAGTATGAAAATGGGCCTAATAATTAATTAATTGGGTGATTATATTTCATCTCTTCCTCTAGCTCTATCTCCTTATCTCTCCATCTCTCTCTACCCTTAATATTTTTCTCTCTACCTCTCTCTATATATCAATTCCTATATCTTTCTTTATCTTTTTATCTCTCCATCTCCAATTTTCTCCCTCTCTATATGTTTATATCTTGCATCTCTATATAGCCCTTTATCCTCTTGCTATGTATCTCTCCCTCTATTTTTCTCCATATCATTCTCCATCTCCATCTCTATATTTATCTTCCTCTCCATATTCCTTAAACCCCTCTCTCTCCTGCTCTTCCCCCTATATCTCTCACTCTTTTTATCCCTATCTCTCCCTCCACCTCTCTCCATATCTCCCTATTGCAAAGATAACATGAGTTAATTGCTAATGGAACGTAATTATCTTGATGATTTAGAGGTTTTTGTTTTAGTTGTCTTCATATCATTGTTAATGGATGCATAGTTGATTTGAATATATTACTTCTCCATTGAGACCTTTGTTGCACAAACATCATTTTCTAAATGACCGACCAATTGACCTCATGTATACTGAACAAATGTATACAAAAAATAGACCAATTTTTTTCCAAATTGACCTTCTAGACATCTTCAATGTACCCATTGCACTCCAATGTGTTATTCCTAGTTATTATCATAATAATAAAGGTAAATGGAAGTTCTTACTTTTTAATTATAATTATCTGTAAAAATGATAAATAAATTATAATTAATTTTAATCATAATCTTAATTTTAATTCTAATTAATTTGCATGCTAACACACTTAATGGATTGTGGATTTCAATGCTACCCCTCCTATGTTATGAGCAGTTTCAACCTACCCCTATTTAAAAATGTCCTCGCTATGGCTTCCTAACTCTCTCTAACTAGATGCTTATGTTTTATTTTGGCCTCCTCTCATCAACACTTTTGACATTTGAGGCATTGTGTTCTATTTTGGCCTCCCACCTACATTATTATTTTGTATGTTTTTTAAACAAAATTGTAAAAGAAATGCCACTTTATGTATGTTACTCTACACTTTATATTAATAATATTTAGGATTTCCTTTTATCTAAAAAAAATCATGCTAATTAAAATTATTTTTGAAAACATAACAAAATAGAAAGTAAAATAAAATCTAGATTCTAATATTTTTCATGGTTTTTTGTCAAGATATGCATATTAATTTAATTATATATCAATATTATATATAATATAAGATGCTAACAATGATTATGAATTAAAATATAACATAATTATTCTATTAAAGTTAATTATATAATATATTTAAAATATATTAAATTATTAAAAACATCTAACTTACTAAATCATTAAGAATTGAAACATAACATTATTATAGTATATTTTATTATATAATATTATTATATAATATATTTAAAATATAGTAAATTATTATTTTTTTGATCGGTAAAATAGTTGATTTTATTGAAATTTGAAATAAAAGATTACAAAGCTATTTCCAAAAGAACTTTAGCTACAATCCATTCCAAACCCCATCAATTCTTGCAAAAACACCCAAATACCTACCCCCAATTCCAGCTTAAACCACCCCAAAAATACAAAAAAGTTTAAATATTTCAAACTAACAAGCTTAAAAACAAACAACCCCAGAGAACCCATTAACAAGTCAAGAGATTGGAGCTGCCTTTAATCTTCCTTTAGCCTGGGATCTAAGGACCATTGCAAACACTTTCTTTTTCTCCTTCTTGGAATTCTTCCCCATTACCTTTTACCACCCGTCCTCCACCCTTGCAACCTCCTTCTATAGTCCAAATATAACTCATGGGGGCTCCTCCAAAAAATATTTTGAAACATTTTGAATTTATAAATTCTCTACTTTAAAAAATATAAATATTTTTTGAATAAAAAAAAATAATTGTCTTATTTTCTATTCAAATAATTTATTAATAACTAATTAAGAAAAATCGATTGCAATAATATTTTTCCTACATGTAACTACTAATAAAAGAATTTGGCTGAAAGGAAAAAAAGATACCCTTAATCCCTTAGATGTAATATGGATTGGGTTCATCAAAATGTAGAGAATAAATTTATTCTCTTGAGATATGTAGGGATAATAAATGAAATATGTATAATAAAACCTTAAATAAAGAGTTGAGAAAAATTATATGTTAGAAATTAGAAATTGAAAATCAAGAGTTAGACAATTTCATTGATTTTGATGGTTGATAGAGAGATGTTCATTGTGTTGATGATAAATTTTTAATTGTATCTAATAATCACCTAAACTTGGATGCATTAGAAGAAAACAACTATATCTCAATTGGATTAACTTCAAAATTTTATGGAAGGATATGATCACATATGGTTAGGTTCAAATGATGTTATTCTATCATGTAGCCTTGTTGATTATGTTTGTTGAAAAATCTAACCTTTGGTACATCTTATAAAGTGCTCACTTGAAGTATATTTGGTGTTAGAAAAACAATTGGTACTAATATTCACTATTGCGACTTGTTCTAATAGATAGAAATAGTGACTAATTTCTTTGCTAGTAGTTAGGCTTTCAATTGAATTAAAATGATAAAAAAAAAAGAAATAATAACTATTAGACAATTGATATAGACAAAATAAAATTTGATTGATCAACATACAATTGATAATGATTAATATTAAATAGAATATCTTAATTGTCTATTAATCTCTCTACTATCATAATGATAAAATAAACTAAAATATATTTTTTCCATACACAACTCTAAACATATAACTCAAAACCTCGTAAAACTTCAAACCACTTATAAATGTATACATATATACAAATTAACTCATTCTAAAATAATTACCTTTAAAAATATAAATATGTATACAAAAATAATACTAGCAGTTGCATGCACAGGCATGCAACAATCAACCCATAGGGGTCTACTGCAAAAGGCTATTCAGTGGGGAGGAAGGAGGAAAGTTTTTTGTGGAATGGAATTATAATAGTTATTAAAAATTGATTTTACTTAATAATGTTAGGAATATAGTAAATTAATTCTCAACAAATACAATTTTTTAATAAATTTATTCTTTAAAAATTATAACTAAAAAATTAAATCAAATATAAATTTTTAAATAATGATTTTTTCTAACAACAATAATTTCTAGCCAAAATTTATGGTAAGAGATAATTTTATCTCCATTTTAGTTTTATATTTATTAGCCCTAGATGCACATGCATATTTTAGCTTTTTGTCTAGGTTATTCAATCAATTAATTCATTATTATTTAATTATGTTAAGATACATATGCATACAAATACATGAATTTTTTTTTAAAGAGTTATTACCCATGCGTTTAATTACTAATATTGCATTATAAAATATTCTTTTAAAAAGGTATTCAATAACTTTTCGTATCACATATTTTTTTAAGAAAGAAATATGTTTAATATTGACTACTTTTTATAATTACTATTTAGTCCATAATTTTGCAAATTAAAGTTTTAGTATACATGTGCTTTTTGGGTTGGTAGTAGTAAAATAAAATGCAGACAAGTATAAAGGATTCAAAAGTAGTTAATTACAAGGAAATTGAGAATGAAAGTATCAATTTTTAATGAATTATTCATAGTGCAATTAAAGACTTAGTGACAACATCTTTGATAAAAAATAAATAAATAGAACTCACAAAAAGAAGAGTGTGATGACACAATACACATCTTTTTACATTGTTATAATAAATGAATAAAAGATACACCTTGCTTTGAGGTGACATGATGAAAGTCTCAAGTGCTTCCCTACTACTTGCTATGACATAACAAACATGTTATAAACTATGTTTTTTGAAGCCAAGTGTATGTAAGAATTTGTGTACACATTTATCAATGTAAGAAGAAATAGATGGCGTCAAAAGCCAAAACAAAAAACCCACACTTGTTATCCACCCTACCATAGTGGCATCATGGAGCATCCGGGACTCTAGCCAAACCCCCAAGCAAGAAAAGTATGAAACATCCGTAGGAAATTTTGTGGACTCCCATCATACATCATACAATATCAAAGTTGGGAAAAATCTAGTGTTTCCATATATGATCTATCATATTGTAGTGTTTTTTTGTTGTGGTAACTTTGTAAAAAGTGAGCATCATGATTTTGGGATGGTTTTGCATGCTTTAGCCTAGTACCTTCAAATAGATGAGAGTGGTATGTCAGTGGATGTGCAAGCAAGATTAGGAAGGAACCATACAAAATTAGTAATTATATGGGTAAAATCAATATAGACAATCTAAAAGTGGAAATAATGAATAATATTTACAATTGGTTCACCGAATCTATTTATTGATAATGGAAAAGTTCTATACTTACATGTATTGTTGATAGTGTTTAACAAGCACAAGCAACATTGGATTGAGTTGTTGGAGCATTAAACAATTTGAAATAGACAATTTAGAATACACTAATGTTTTTGGATGTCTATTGTATTTATGCAACATTATAAAGGAAATCATATAGGTCTACAATAAAAGAGGTTAGCATTATGTGTTGTAAATAGAAAGAGATAAAATGGAACATTTTGAATACATGGTGAAATATATAGTAGAGTCTATAATAACTAAAAAGGTTTATCTAATTTCACAAACATATATATTAGTATAGATTTTCTCTTGCAAGTGCTTATATTTGCATTGCATGGCTAAGATGTATATCCAAAAATGTGTATGTGAATCATGGCCACATATATAACCAATAACTAGAATGGAAAAGAAATTTTTTTGTGGGAAAACAATCATACATTTGACTTGAAAAAAGATAGTCGATAGTCTACCCATTGCATTTTTGCATGTGTGTATACTTATCTTTTCATCTTATTTAAAAGACTATTTACATACAATTGCTTGTGAAGATAGCAATTTTATCTAAAGTTATAACAGCATTTATATTATGCAATTTTAAATGCATTTATATTTAAAATAGAATTGCAATAGAAGGAACCATATAGTAAAAATGGCCATCAAATTGACAAGCCAACTAGTACATAGTCTGACTCACTGTAGCCTCTTTGTTTCTGGATACTTTAATGCTTTATTTTATATTGATTTGTATACTTTGTGGTTTCGGGTCCCTATAAAACCCATTTTTTCCTCTTTCAAAAACTAGTACATAGTCTAACAACTATCACACAATGAACAGTTTGCTTTTCAAAACTAGGAAAAATAATAGCATAAAAAATATTGATACAACACAAGCAATCTACATAACAGTGGATGCGCTGGACATGGAAGTAGATGGGAAAGTGATTGCTCACATGAGGGTTAGTGCATCATGGCATTGTTGTACAATAGCACCGGAGGAAGTAAATGGAATGTTTGATGCTACAGTTTGGGAAAGTCTATTGTTTTTGGTTGAATTCTCATTAGAGGGTTTTAACACATATGTGCTCCGAAATGTGCAAGAAAATATATTGATTAAGTTGCATTGTTGAAAGAGCCATTGTGGTCTTGGTTCAAGACAAGACTATAGTAAAATACATCACCTTTGACCTGGTTCTCATTTTGTACATGTCTGCATTTTTTGCCTTTCTAGTTATTGGTTGTTATATATGCTCATGTTTCGCAAACATATTTTTGCATCTACACCTTAGCCATGGAATGCAAATAAATTCATTTTGCATGGGTATTTTGCATAGATGATTAATTTATTGTTCATGTCTTCTTGTTATATGTTTCTATCTTTGGCGTTATACCCATTTTGTAGACTTTAAAGAGATTATGGCTTTGTATGGATGGAGAAATTGTAGCTAAAACAACAGATTGTTGTAATATTTTTTCCCTTGGTTTATTGTTTTAGTTATATTTGTGCATCTTTATGCACCCTTTTAGTCATTATACAATGTTTATAGTCTATGGAATGAAGCTTTGTGCATGGATCTCCAATTCAAATAGATGAGGAAAAAAGAATATCATGAAACATATTGATACAAGATTTGAGCTACGTTCTTTGGTAATAAATTTTGAAGACAAGTAGAGAAACTGTATAAGAGGTGTTAGAGTGATTAATTTATTGTTCATGTCTTTTTCTCTTTACTTATTATTCCTTGTTATATGTTTGTATCTTTGACGTTATATCCATTTTGGAGACTTCAATGAGATTATGCCTCTGCATACATGGAGAAATTATAGTTAAATCTTCTTTCTTTTGTTAAAAAATATGGTCAAGATTAGTAATTTTTTCACCCTTTGTTTATTGTTTGTAGTTTTCTCTATGCAGCTTTGGCGTTATAGCCATTAACATAGGAGCAATTGCATATTAACATAGGATTAATTGCATATATATATATGTAGAGGCTTAGTATGAAAGCATGAACATTTTGGAGATAAAAATAGTTTAGTGGCTGTTAAGTGTTATTCTAATAGCTCTTTTATAGTTTCTCTATTTTCCTATAATATTTAGTTGCAAGTAATGTACCTTGAATTTTCAATTAAGTCTATGGCATTATACCCATTTTGCACAAGTTATTGGAGCCGATTGGATCTACCACTTCTATTTAATGTGGGTTGATTTCCAAATAACGTAGCTCGAATTTTCAATTGACAACTCAACTCTTACATAGACTGCTTATCTTGTATTAATATGTTTAATGTGGGTTTTTGATCATGTGCCATTTACTTATGATTCTTAAGTGTTTTTCTAATAGTTCTTTTACAATTCCTCTATTTTGTTTATAATATTCAATGCAAAATAATGTAGCTTGAATTTTGAATTGAGATTGCACAGATTGCTTGTGTTGTATCAATATCCACTTGGCCATAACAAACTGTTCATTATTGTAGGTCGCCTGTTATATTCTCAATGGTCTTAAGGTCTACCGACCGTCTGTGCTTTTCCTATGATTATTAAGTGTCTTTCCACTTATATAAGAGGTATTAGAATGACACTTATTTGGTACTAAATATTATAGAGAAGAGCCACATTAAATAGAATTTTAAAATATGTAGCATAGAAGAGGCAAACTACAAGAATGAATAGTTTGTTATGGGGATCTAGAAAAAAGAGTGCCATGAAGAACAATTTGTCATGTGGAACTTCAAATAGATGAGGGGAAATAAATATCATGGAACATATTGATAGAACACATATAACATGTTCCATCCAAACAAAATAACCACATTAATTAACAGTTTGTTATAAGGAGCTTGAAATAGATGAGGGAAAAGGAGTATCATGAAACATATTGGTACAAGACAAGCAATCTATGTAACAGTTGCAAGATGTATTATAATAACACTTTAGAATCACACGTAAATGGGATATCAATGGGAACCATTCGCCAAGTTTTCAATTTTTTTGGCATGTGTATGTTTTTCTGGGTATGTACAAGATCATCATGGAAAAAACATGCCCTTAAGTGGTGAAAAATTAAAAAAAATCATAGTTAGACAACTTGATGTAAAAAATTGAATAAGTTATTATGTCGGTATTGGCATGGTGTAATGGTTTAAAGGTGGCATTGTTGTTCTTTCCACCATAGTTCAAACTCGCTGGGTGGTATTGTTGAATGGTTATATTCTATTTCATAGCCCTAAAGCATTTACTCCTTTGAATATTTTTTTTTTTTTGAATAAGTTATCTATATTATTTCAAAATATGTAAGAATAGAATCAGAGCAAATTGAATGTAATTTCTAAACTACTAGGTTTTTTTTTTTTTAAATCTATTTGGTAAAAATTTGAAATTTCAATGTAGTAGTCCTTAAATTTCAAAGTGAATGCTTAAATTAGTTCATGCTCTTTTTTGTCTCTAATCATAGGATTAGGACACATGGTATGATCTAATATAATTCTCACCTAGGGTTTCATTTAGCATTTCTTTATACTTTATCAAAAGTAGTTTGTTGTATAATGTAATTATTCATTCATTATTGCATGCATGCATAATCTTGTGAGATATAATGATCCAATATTAGCTCAATTAATAAAAGCATAAAGCACTCCTAAGTTTATCTTGAGTGCATGCGAATAAATTAGAGTAATAATCAATTAAATATTAATTAATTGTCATCTAATGCATGATAACTCTAACAAATATTGGGATTCATAGAAAATTAGTTGTTTTTTTCTCTTTTTTGATGACATGTTTTTGTTATACATGATTTTTAGGAGCTATGGGATTCAAGCATCAAATCAAAAAATTTAAAATAATTGTTGAAGTAGATCTTTTGAATTATGTGTAGCTAATGGAAAATATAAATCTACTATTTAAATTATTAAATTACTAAGAAATATCATATCTCAAAAAATAATATTTATTTAAAAAAATAAAATCTACTGTAAAAATTAACCTATTAAACTTTAAAAAAAATCCACACATGTGGTTGGCAATGACATAGATGTAGAGTAGGCTAATGAAAGAAATGATGTCTTTGGCTCAAAATATAGCTTTCTTCCTTCTCTCCAATATTCAATTTGATGGTAGCTTCCAAGATAGAATGATCAAGGGCCTGCACAATGGGAAAAAATTCTAGAACATATGGATAATTCACAAAGGTTATGTAATGCCTTTCAACTTTAATGGTTGTAGAAATCATTCTCAAATTCCTATATTCATATTCACAAGAGAAAGATGTCAAAAAATCTAGACCCTGATTGCCTCAATTGGAACACTATATTGAGTCTTAGGCCCTTTAGCAATTGGAGAAAGAATTTCCAACTCTAAATTGGGTTAAGTGATGAAAGAATTATAGAAAAACTCGTTAGTTTAGAAAATGAAGTGTATGGTTAAGTGTGACAAGTTCACCAGTGGGTACTGAGTTTAATGTATTGATAAAAAAAAAAGAATCCATTTTGATATGAAAATGTTTGCCACTTGGGTAGAAAACTTGATACAATGTGCACATGTTCATAAATGCAAAAATATAGTTTGTGAAAGTGGAAAACTCATCATTATAGGGGAAAAAATAACTTTTTAATGTAAATGACAAGATAAATACTTAGTTAATAACCGAGGGCAAGTATAAAAACATGAGGGGAAACTCCTAAGAAACTAACATGTGGTATGTTTTCCCAAGAGTTCAATTGAATACTATTGTTTTTATATTTTATATTATCATGTGTTAAATATTTTATCATTAATGAACATATCACATAGATCAATTCAAATTTAAATATTTACAAACAATACATCCATATTATTCTTCTCCCTCAAACACAAAACTAAATACCACTAACTTCTTCACAATTACATTTAATAATTAATATTTAGTTCTATAATTTGAATTAACTTACATATTCTAACAACGGGTGGCCCCTCTCGCGTGGCGGACTCACGGTCGACTTTATCTATGCTTTAAAAAGCTTACATATCAATTTTATGTCCAACTGGTGTGACCTTTTTTATATTAGGCCTATATTGAGCAGTTACAGTGACTTACCATCAATTCTATTTCTTTAAGAAAACACACACTTTTGAAATATTTCTTCAGACCCAAAAACCAGTATCAGCAACTCATACGGGTTCATAAAACCTACTCC
>VDFB02204500.1:0-20315 GCA_007258455.2 Sequoia sempervirens | reverse complement strand
AAAAAATTACAAAAAAATATGCATCACATCGGGACTTGAGTCCTCTACTTATATCTAAAATCTTATAAAAAAATATTATTATTTTATTGTGGTTAGGGTGGTTAGACAAACACCTACTTATTTTTTCCTTGAAATTTAAGTACTACTACATTGAAATTTCAAATTTTCAACACATAATATTTTTTTTCTTTAAATAAGCCTAGTAGTTAAGAAACTACATTCAATTTGATATAGATTCTATTCTTACATTTTTTTAAAATAATATAGATAACTTATTCAAGTTTTTATGTCAAGTTTCCTAACTTTGTTTTTTTTTAATTTTTCGCCACTTAAGGGCCTGTTTTTTCCATAATGATCCTGCACATACCCATGTCTCTAGCCTATTTTACTTTTTAAAAGTCCTATAGGGGTCAGGATTGACTAGATGTGGAACAGTATGCAAGATATTATTTTTTCTGGTTGTGTTTTCTTGAACTTGGTGGTGGGAAGGTGGGCCTTTCAATTCATGACCTAGTAGATGATAATATGTTTAAGTGAGACATGGCTATGACTGTTTATGGTGTTTTTTTTAGCCCTATTTTACAATACCATTCTTAGTTCATTGGAGAAATGCCTCCAACATTTTCCAAATTAGTGAGTCTGAAAGGATTGTACATAGCTATTCTCTTTGATACTTATTTCTACAATACAAGGATATTATAAAATTAAAATATTATCAAACAGAGAAATAGTTTAATTGTATCTATATGCTTTTCATGGTTGATATAGTTTGGCATCTAGAAACAATTTTAACATGGTAAAATACCATATTTTCTTGGAAACTTGGACTCACTAGAAATATTGTGAGATAACCTACCTCCTCTATAAATTTCAAGCTATTAGATATTAGATCCTATTCTCCTCCTTAATGGGAAGATAAATCCAATAAAATAGCATAGCAATCTAAGTGTAATGTTTCTCTCATTTGTGTAAAATTTACCATAGTGGATGACTCTGAGAAGGTTGGGGTTGAATGATTTTTCTTATAGGATGCTTCAAGGAACTTCTATGAATGGACCAATTCCTTCAAATCTTTCAAATTAAAATTAATAATATACATGTAAGAACATGTATTGTTCTCATGGTTTTATTTTAAAAAAGAGGAGTATGAGAACTACTAGCATGGTACCTATCTCTGTTGAAATCTTATGTATTTTGAATTATTAAATCTTTGTTTACACCTACGAATTTAATTTTTTACTTTCGTTTCATAGAATGTCTTTGCATATATGTTGATTAGTGATTCAATTTCAATCGTATTTACATTTTAGACATTCACAGGAAGATAAGTGAGATAACTCAAGGTGGTTCTTCTTTGACCTTCATATTGTTTCTGAACAATCTGAAAGAATTCTAAGTGGAAGAATTTTTCTTCGAATCCTTTTTTTTTTGGAGTATATATATAATTTATATTTATGATGTTTATACAAGTATGTGCCTTATCATAACTAGGTTGGTTGTAGGGTTCTAAGAAACAACATCACTATAGAAATTCCAATAGGCATTAAGCTAAACAAGTTGGAATCTTTGTAAGTAAATCCTACATACTTGAATTGACTAGTATTAAAATTCACCACCATGTTAAAATATTTTATTAGATCCAAGATTCACTTTTTCCATTTGTATCTATCTTCAAGCATCAAGTAGTTTACAAAGTTTAGACATGCCAATAAATATTCAATCTTCTTTGTGAGCATATATGATAGCTGTATTGAGAATTGTTTGTAGTGTTGATTTGATGGTTTGGGAGGATCTTTTGTTTTTAATAAACAAATGCTTTTCCCTATTTGATTTTTTTAAGGAGGATTTTAGCATGTGATTTCAAAATTTAGGCATATATTTACATCTTTTCTACCCATTTTCCTTTTTCTCGCTTTATCATATTTGTCATGTTTATTTGGTTGTATTTATTCAAAACTATTGTTTGTATCATGTAGATGAATAATATTGCTAGACATTTATTACATTATGCCATAACAACTTTGGGATTTGCATATTTGATCAAATTGAAGTCTTTAGCTACAGTTTATTGTTCTAAAGAAATTTTATGTAACAATATGTTGATACAACTTGATTACAACTTGATTTATTTGTGAATCTTGTCTCCTTAGATAAAATAATAGCAGTAACAATACCTGTTAGCATATTCTACATAGGAGACCAAAATGGGTCTATTTTGTGTCATCAACTTGGTCAACTTGATCAGAATGCTTAGGATATTGTACAGTATGAAATTTTCAATTTATTGCACTTGCTTTTGTCTTTCCTATATGTCAGTTTAATAATTGATTATTCTTCCATAATGTATCTTACTGTCTTGCTCATATGCCAATTTAATAACTTATTATTTTTCCATCATGTATCATACAACTGTGAACAATATTTATAGTTTTTGATCTAGAAAGGCATGCCATTTACATTAACTTATTAATTTTCACTCTATGTTATTGGGTTTGTTTAGAATCCAACTTGAGTCGGGATTGGTTCGAACTTGGTACAAATGGATTGATTTAGTTTAAAGCTATATAATAGTTGTGGAGTGGAATTTAACCTTGAAGCTTTGTTTTGGTGCTTTGATGGGTTGATCTAACATTTCTTTGAGCCACATTAATTAGCTTGTGATTTAAGCTTTTCGATGCATTTCTAAACCTTAAATTTTGAACTATGTGATATTCAGTTTGCTTCTTTGGCAAAACATCTTTCTTTTTTTGCTTGCCTAAAAGCTTTTGGCTTAAATTTCTCTTTAATATCCTTTGTGTATAGTATATGCTTCATCGCTAGAATTCATCAATAGGAACTTGATGCTATGTGTCACTTGTTTGTTTATGATACATATTATTTTAATTAGAAATTTTTATTTGTGTTTAATAATAAATTATATTTTGTTTAAATATATATGATTTGTAAAATTAAGATGATATTTTAAAAATAAACTATTTACAATTGAATATATGTAGAGTTTTATCTTTTATTAGAACTTAAGGATAATAATGATTGATGTACAAACATCACAATTACAAGTAGAATATCATCATTATAATAATTATTGATCTACAAACATCATAATTACAAGTAGACTATCATCATCATTATTAAAAAGTGGTCCTAGATTATCTTAGGTTAAATTGCTTAGAGAATCTCTACCAAAATGTGTGGCCATATAAAGTTCTTTAAATTTTGTTAATTTTTATTCTATTTTATATAGATAATTATTAGTATTTTCCTTCGTAATTATTATTGTAATCACCATTTTTAATTAGTTAGTAGATACTATTACAACTATAATTATTTATCTACTTATTAATTTATGTAGTTGACATCTATTATATGTTGTAATTTATCATGACTAGAATTTAAATTTATTATAATGAATGTAGGCATGCACAACCTTTAACCAAAATCAAGAATATAAAATAACTAAATTGTAGTACTCATGATATACCATATCGTATCAATTAAATATTTATAAATCTTAACAATAAAAATAATAAAAAATAATTAGTGAAATTCAAAAGTGAGTTTAATCTAAAATAATGCTAACTCATAGAGGATGTGCAATGTGTACAAATTTAGATCTAGCAAGAAGCTTAGACCAATGTTCTAGTGGGGCACAACCATGCACATCTTAAAAATATACATTTGTTACAAGACATGGATATGGATATGGACTTGGATTCTCTCTTGTAATTGAATGTATGCAAACGTCTTTTACATATAGAGTAATATATGTCATATAGTTTACATATAAAAATAATATATCAACATCTTTTACATATATTTTTCTAAAGATAGAAGTGCTAATATAATTAAATTTATTAAATATTTTTTTTAATATAAAGAATATTAAATTTATTTTATCAATAATATTTTATTAATCAAGATTATAAATATAAACAAATGTTTGAGATTATATAATGAGATTCTTCATTTTAAAGTGTTTTTATTTAAAAATAAACATTATGATTGTATTCAACACAAAAAATATGAAGAAGAAAACTAAATTCATCCGAGAGGAAAAAAGCTCTGCAACTTTTGGTCATGCATGTGATATTCTGGTGTGAGAGTTTCCTCGAACACCCATGGAGGAGGCTCGACCCTCCTCCACGATCTATTATTATTCTCCCTATGTATGATTGTGCTCCTTTGGATGTGGGGCTACCCTTGGTAATATTTGGTGTGTTGTGGGTGTGACGGGCTCCTCTCGTCGGTTACCCTGGTTGTATCTTTGCATGTGTGGCTTTGTGGTGGTGAAAGGTCATGATGGAGGGGGATACGAATCCCTAGAAAAATCTCTTAAAGGCTCGACCTCCGGTGTTGAACATAGCCATTATGTCAAGTCATTTCGGGATATCGTTACAGGCGAGCGGAGCTGGCTTCCCCAGGGCACTAAGTTTGTGGCTGAAGTGGTTGAATCTTTGTTAGATGATGGAGATGAGGGGCAAGGTAAGAAATTTTCAGCTCCCCTCTTGAAATATGCTTTGGTTGCGAACATAGCCTTAGATGAAGCAATCTCTAAAGAAGATTTAAAGCTTTCAAAATCTGCAATATTTTTTGTGGTCGTGGACACCAATAGGGTTCCAGCTAGAAAGTACATGGATGAATGGTTTAAAAATGTTTGGGAATGAAAATTAGGGTTTCATTTCTATTATTTCCACATGGTTCAAAAAGGTTTATATGTAATTTTTTTCAATAACCCTAAATCTCAGCAAAAAGTAATTAACAAGTAGTTTTGGAATGTTAGGAAAGCCATTTTTCGTGCTTTGGCATGGCGGCCAGAGTTATTGGAAGAGGAGGTTTTGGCATCATCCAACCCCAAATGGTTGGTAATAAAACATGTCCCCCCTGTTTATGGAAATTTGTTCCACTGATGATGGAGCCATATAGAAATGTTTTGAGAGTAGAAGATACTAAATCTCCTCTCCCACACTCAGATGCGAGGGTTTTGATTTCCTTGACCCCTGGACTGGATCTCCTAGAGATTTTGGAAATTAAAATGAGGTTGAGAATTATAAATTTTGCTTTGTAAATCCTCGGCAGACCTAATGCATGTTATCTCTATCGTTGGGAGGGGCATATTAGAAGGAATTTTCCTCTAATAAAAAATAAAACTAGTAAATCTTCTACCTATGGCAGAAATAACTCCATAATGTAGCCCCCGCTAGGGACCGGGAGGGCTAAAAATAACTCAAGGAAGACTGAGGAATGTAGCCTATCCCCAGAGAAAGAAAATCAAAATAAAGAAGGTAATCACTAGTACACAAACAACAATATATGACTAAATAAACTACTAAAAATTGCATACAAATGACTAACTTTAGTCACGTGACTACTAGTGGTTTATTTGTAGTCATTTATAACACCACTAAATTTATGACTAAACAATTTTAGTCATTTATTTAGTCATTGATTTTAGTCATTAATTTGGTCATTGATTTGGTCATTTATTTATTCATATTTTTTAGTCATTAATTTTAGTCACGTGACTATTTTAGTGGTTTATTTGTAGTCATTTATAACACAACTAAATTTATGACTAAACTATTTTAGTTATTTATTTAGTCATTGATTTGGTCATTGATTTAGTCATTAATTTAGTCATTTATTTAGTCATGGTAGTGATTTTTTTAGTCATATATTTAGTTATTGATTATTGTTAACTGGTCATATATTTAGTCATTAATTTAGTCATATATTTAATCATTACTTTATTCATTAATTTAGTATATATTTAATCATTAATTTAGTCATGTATTTAGTCATTACTTTAGTCATTACAAATCAAATCTAACTTAATTAATCCTCACAAATTTATTCATATAAACTTCAAGTATCATAGATATTCAAATGTTAAAAAACACCATGAAAAGAAGACTAGAGGAGCCACAACAAAATATTTATGAGTGAAGAAAAAACCACTTTGAAAATTTACTTCATTAAGACTCATTGGCAAATCAAAATCTCATTGGTTACATTCAATGTCTCAGTGACATTGTACAACTTACAAACACTATATAAAAAGAATACTCCTATTTTCATATACTTATATTGTTTTCCCCTTCCTTAACTGTAGTTCTTTTGGGAGGGCAGCGACCTCCTATAGGGGTTCGACCCATTTAATCCCCTTGCAAATCTGTAGCTTTCCCGCCATTATTGGTTTTGGCTCCTCCAAACTCTTCCTCACTGGGTATTCACCTTTCACTTCTCCAATTTCGAGCCAAGTTGCAACACAACATTAAACTTATTAATTAGACTCAACATCTAAGAAAGAAAAAGAAACTTCAAACATTGTCAATTTAGTAAAAAAATCATCAATTTCAAAGATCAAAGTAGCCAATGTTTCACTCTCTACATCCTCTGCTACAATCAAAAGAGGCCTTTGTTTCTGTGATAAATGCAACAAGAAAAAAAAATTCATGTGACAAATCTCACATACATCTATGAAAATTTTCTTAGAGAAAATCCATCTTAAAAGTTTCTTACCAACATTCTTTTATAGATCTCTATAATGGTTGAAGGTTTTGCCTTTGTCTTTGCATATGCATCAATTCCATCTATAGCCTACATTGTTTAGGAATAGTTATAAAGAGTTCAACAAAAATTTTAAATCCAAATAATGAAAACTAAATTTTCATCAATTTCTTTGGTTAATACATGCATATATAAACTTCTTTCACGAAACATGGCATGTACAAATCAAGAGTATGTTTGATTTAAGGATTGTTTATGGTCAACATGTTTTGTTTGATTCTCTTATTTCTTATTTCATAAATTATATTACAACCATAAATTTTTTGTAAGTATCCCATATATCATTCTATACCAAATATGATAAGAGAAAATGTATTTCATCTTCTACTCTATTTAAATTTATTCACCATAAAAAATCTAGTGAATAGTATGGAACACTATCTAAATAAGTAGGACTATAAGAGTTAAATTAGGATAAATGGGATCTTGGGAACAAAAGAAATTCAACACTATTAGTATCAATATACATCAAGCAAGAGAAGGAAAAACATCTTAGCACAATTATTCATGAATAAAATTATGAGAAAAAAGGTGTACTACTTATTACCATAGAATAAAATCTGAAAGAAATATGACCTTCTAGTCCGGAGTTTCAAAAACACAATAAAGGATACATAAAAATTACTTTCTAGATGAGAACATGTTGATTCAAAGAAAGATGAGAATATGTTGATTCAAAGAAAGGTGAAAACGCATTATTACATTCTTTTAAGAAATTTAAATAGGATCTTGACTTAATCAATCATCTAGCATGTCATTCAAGTAGGGAAAATCCTCTTTCCTTATGCACATAGGTGATAGAATTAAGCTTTTACATTCAAAAATAAGAAATATTATATATAGCAATGGAAACCCCTTCTCTCATCTATGGTTGGAGGGTTTTCTAGGTCAATGGGACCACATTCATTTTAGGTGTGACCACTATGATAACACATATTGGGAGTGGTAATCTATGGTGATAGCTTTGAAAGCCTTATTGTTGTTTGTGGTTCAAAGTTGGGCATTCTAAAAAAATGAGTGCAAGCATGTTAGCCTTGAGAATTGGCAACACAAAATCATAAACATCTAATCTTTATTAAATGGTAAAATATAGACAAATAATTACCTAGTTGAGTTCTATTAGACTAATTTCTATATGAGTGAGAATGTTGTTGGGATTATTTGTACAAAGAATCCCTCCTAAATGCCAAGATTGACTTTCCCCTTCACAATTTCTCATAAATGCTTAGTCATGAACCAATTTTTTTAGCTTTCAAAAGAAATGTTAGCAACTCAAAAATACATCTACAGACAATAGCAAGAAGGAGCCAAAAAGAGGCTCCATAAAAACTGAAAAACTAAAAGGATATCTAAAACTAAAGCAAAAACTAAAAATTAATCTAATAAACAAAATAGCCTAATCCTCTCAGAAGGGAAAAAACCTATGAGACCAATTGGATGACTATAAATAGTCTAACAAATAGAAAAAAAATCCAAGAGATAGGACTCATCACCAAACAAGATGAACCAAGGATGTTGGAATGCTAGATGAACTAGATCTAATCCATAGCACTAGAAGAGAAGCCTATACCCTCCCCGATGACAGTAAAGGCATCAATCATAGTTCAAAAAATTTCTAGTTACTCACATGATTCATGAGTACTTGCAAGTCAATTAGGGCCTGGAACTAACTCACCCATTAAATTGCAAGTCCAACCATAAAACTTGTCGATGTTCATTTCCCCCATGGATGGAAACTTCAAACTGATCTTTTCCCTTTTCGAGGCATCTAAGGGACCACAAGATTTTTCCTGCCAATTTCCACCTCTCTCATCGATGAGTTTGAGTGTTGTCAGGCTATCGGTGGGACTTTGACATGACTCCCAGTGACACCTTGATGATTGCTTCATAACTACTCAGGCTATTAGTGGGACTTTGACATGACTCCCAATGACATGCAAGAGTTCTCCCGATGGGAAATCAAGCAGATTGCATCTAGACTCCAAATCACACGATGTGCTCAAAGAGATGATCACACAATTTGCAGATAGCCGAGAGTATTGAAGGTTGTCAGAGATACCATCTCATGGAATACGATGATTGCAGGATATGTACAAAATGGATTTGTTGAAAAGGCTTTAGAAACTTTCAAGAAAATGCAATTAGCAGGTGTGAAGCCAAATTCCACAACCTATGCTAGCATCCTCCCTGCCTATGCCAAAATGGGAGCTTTGGAGCAGGGTATGAACATCCATAAGAGCATAATAGATGGGGGATTTTTATCAGATATTATGGTTGGAAATGCTCTGTTAAACATGTATGCAAAATGTGGAAATGTACACAAGGCACGTGAATTCTTTGATGGAATGCCTCAAAGAGATTTCATTGATGGATAAATTAAGTCTAGTTTTTGAGTGCTTCCCACCTATTCAAATGGTATGTCTTAAAATCCATCTATCTAATATATAAGTAAATTTTATAATACTCTGGCAATGTGCTATGAACTAATAAAGAAAATCACCAAAAAAAATCACAAATGAACAATAGACAATTGAATTACTAAAAAAGCATACATCTCATGAAGACCATCATTAGGAAGCTTGCATCAAACATTGAAAGTGAGCCATTGTGATATATCTCATCTCCAGGAGGATGTTTAAGATCAAACTTCCTCTGCAAAGCCATCAATAAATTAGATAGACTTATAGCAAGTTTCCTAATCAGTAGACATCATTTTTCAAAAATTAAATCACCCCTCTAGATAATTTCCATTAATAGAAATTCTCAAATGTGGTTCCCTATAAAAAAATTTGTGATATTTTGTACACAAACTATGCACCCACATATTTGAACCAATTGAATCATACCACTCCCAAAAGAGTTTTCACCATTTGTAAATTGCGTTGCATTCAAACCATAAGTAATAATATGATTTATATTTAATTTGTATAAGTTCAAAATCATTCCAAAGATATGTTATTCAACAGGGTAAGTAGCCACATGCTAAAGTTGATAGGTACAATATGAAATGCATAGTTCAAAACCTAAATTAAGTTTCAAATGTTTGATCTTTTACTAGAAGAAAGTGATCTCTATGCACCATTTTGAACTGAAAAGAACTGCCAAAAACCAAAAATGACAAGAGAAAAGTATGGTTTTCTATTAGAATCAAGACACTGACCCTTTTTGCAAGATCAAGGTAGCCTGTAATTGTGGGGATTTCCAAGAGGATAGTAGCTCACAGCTTATCATCTACTAGTTGTTTTCCAATGGCTAAAGGAATTTAATTTATTGATCTAAGGTGTATATGTGCAACAATTTTGAAACTGAATCTCTTATGAGAGGAGACTAGTTATTAACCATGTACAATATGCATAAGGTTCTTATGAAATCATTAGATGTATTGAAGGCTACTTTCATCATCATATGGGATGAATGTGTTGAACAATTCAAAACCTAAAATAAGCTTTTGATGTTTGATCTTTGCCTTGAACAAATTGATCTCTATGGACCATTTCTAACTAAAAGCATAGGAGGTTGAATGATAATAATCCACTTCCAACAACTACTCATACATTTAATCACTAATGGAAATGAAGTCTCTATCTCAAAATTGAGAGTTGATAGATGGGTTCCAGAGAACCATGCAACAAATCTACGATGGTAGTGAGGAAGCAGCTATAATGAGGGAGCAATTTGTGGTTTTTGTTCTACTCAAAGTAAGTTTGGATCAGTGAATAACTTATATGATAGAACTTCAACCACAAATCCCACTAGATGTTGGGCATGTTATGACAATCATGTACCTGAGTAGCAGAGATTTTCCACACAATTGATTTCATAGATTGCTAGATATTCTTTTCATGGGGAACTTGGAGTATTTATGGATTCCATTCATTCTATGAAAAGAAACAGATTGGATTCAAAGAAAGTACTGAAATTGGTGTATGTTCACAACTTCCTTATCTTTTGTATAATGGCAACAAAAACTATATAGAGAGACAATTCAAGAAACAAGGCCAAAAGGTTGATAACATTACCTTAGGAAACAAATTTGAGAGAGATGGACTTATAGAATTTGCCTCTCTTTGTGGACTGCCGAGATGAACCAAAGCTAGACAGTAATGTTTATCCTATGATTTTTTTTGTTACAAGATGCATTTGATCTTGACAATGAAATGGTTGTAAGTATTGGTGGAATACTAGGCATAGTGTTATTACAAATGTAGATTCAAGGTCATGATATCCTTTCATGACTTATGAAATAGTGAACTACAAATTACATGTAGGGCATATGTGTCTGTTAGTTTCACACATATTCAATTTTGATATAATGATGAAAATGAGTAGTTTAATATTCTGATGAGTCTTTAAAATGCATGTTTGTGATAATCATAGATTCAAATTCATAAGAAACAAAACCGTATAATACACTTGAAACATACCTGCTAACTAGGGTTAATTTTAAGGGAATAGCCATTTTCAGAAATGTGGAAATCCTGGCAAATTTTTCTCAATATTGAATTATCCAGATCTACCATTGGAACAAAGAATTTTCATCTGTAGTATTGCATTCATTGGATGAGACAGACATATCTAAGACATGTACATTACCATCCAATGCTTCCAAGATGTTAACACACCATTTCTTTGTGCTTGTAAAATCTTTTCCTCTCCACACAATGTATCATATCTTTTTATAATATTATTCATTCTTATCTTCTTTAGTTATAACTTATAGATTGCATAAAGATCCAATAGACTAGATGCGAACTCAAAAAGTCTACAATTATACAAGAATCTAAGAAGAATAAATGTAAACAATAAAGAGAGAAAACACCAAAACTGACATTATAAGCTCTTCATAAATATACTTGCATAAATTATGATGATGAGGACAATAACGACTAGAAAAATCAAATAGGGAATTATTTTCCTTGATTTGTGATCTGACAGAAATGAAGGTCAAAAGATATTATGGTTGTTCTCAGCACTAATTGGACTTGTTCCTAATGTCAACTACACCCCCAAGTTGAAATGTCATTTGCAAATTTCACCAACTTTTATTAGCTGCTGAAATCTTCAAGAAATACACTATGATCTAGCTGTCACTAGCATGAGCATGCCTAAGGCCTATGAAATAATGAAAGGAAACCTATCTCTCTTAATCAATCCAATTTGAAATTTTCACCTACTTTTATTAGCTACAGAACTCTTCAAAAAATACACTGTGATCTAGTTGTCATTGGCACAAGCATGCCTAAGGCCTATGAAAGGCAACCTGTCTCTCCTAATTTATCCACTAAAGATGCTCCCAAATTTATGTCTTGTAGCGATAGTTTTCAGTGAACATATATCACATCATAGTTACCAAATATGTCAAGTTTTCAAGAACACATATATTTGTGTAGTGAGAAACATTTAGTATGGTTAAAGATCAAGAGATTATAGCTAGTGCGAGATTGCATTCTAGTTTTAGAGACACATTTTAACAATATAAAACTTGGAAACTTAATATGTAAGAACACCATTTTGATTTGTATGGTTAAAGATCAAGAGATTTGGAACAATTTCTTTTTCATAATTATGTAGAGCACACACTGCAATAAAGTAGTGTTATATTTTGTTCTTATTAAAAAATGGGTAAGATAGCATGAAAAATACCTATTCTCACTAGAAATATCGTAGAGCTTTCCTTTGCTATAGAAAACAATGAAAGCCACCTCAACATCACATAACACAAAAATTTCATGGGCTTTCTTCATTGCAATGAACTCAGACACAAGATCGTTGAACACAAGTCATCCAAGCTTCTTGGTTCATTTTCAGTTCAATTGTGGAGGATAGTTCATAAGGATGGAAATCAACATAGGGGATCAGGTCTACCAAGATTATGGGACCATTATCCAATTTTCAAACAAACAAGATCAAATCACTTAAATGAAATATAACCTCCTATAACAAGTCAATGAAAGAATATAATAGAAAGGTATAAGCCAAATTCCACAACCTTTTCCTGCATCTTTCTTGCCTGTGCCAAAATGGTGGCTTTGGAACAAGGTATGAACATCCATCAAAGCATAAACAATAGAGGAATTTTGTTAAATGTTGTAGTTGCAACTGCCCTAGTAGACATGTATGCAAAATGTGGAAGCATAGACAAGGAATGTGAACTATTTGACAGAATGCCATCGAGAGATGTCATCTCATGGAATGCGATGATTGCGAGATATTCAAAAAATGGATTTTCTGAAAAGGCTTTAGAAACTTTCAATCAAATGCAATTAGTAGGTGTGAATCCAAATTCCATAACCTATGCCAACATCCTCCCTGCCTATGCCAAAATGGGAGCTTTGGAGCAAGGTATGAACATCCATCAAAGAATAATAGATGGGGGATTTTTGTTAGATATTATGGTTGGAAATGCTCTGTTAGACATGTATGCAAAATGTGGAAACAAGAAACAATGGCATGCACACCCATTCAGCATACCATCTGGCTTAATTCTTGAGAACATAAAACATAGTGAAATAAGGTATGACCAAAATTTTGAATTACCTGATGCGTCCCAATCCAAGAAGTGCATTACACTTATTTTACAATGGACATGATATGATGATGAAAATTAATTACAAAACTACTAACATAAAATAATTTATTTCAAAGCAATCCAAGGATTAATCACAGACCTTGAATCAAGCTTGAGAATCTATCTCGAGTTTATGATAGAATTCACTCTTCCAAAGAAAACTCAATTTTTTTCAAGGTAATAGTTTTCAGTGGTAACTTTATAATAGGCTCTCCATCAATGAAAGTACTTAGAAAAAAAAAAAAAAAGCATTACAAGCTTTCTTAGCACTGAATAAGAGACAAAGTTCTAGCATGTAGCTTGACTATATGCAGTAAGTTGTGACATGTTCATAGCCATACATAAGTTAGAGACAAGTTAAATCATATCAAGCACACCTTAAAATATTTTGCAAACAACAACTAGCAATAAATTTCATCAAATGTATTTTGAAAGTGACACAAAATATAAACAAGAATCATAAGGACAGGAACAATGCTGACAAACATCATATAATGAAACTATTGCTATGTGGGCACTAGATAATATAATATTGATATACTAACACAATTTCTTAAGGTTGTAGACCAACCACATCCTATGAAAAAATATATACATGAAATACAATGTACTCTCTTGATAATAAGAAAAAACTAACTTCAGATTAGTCAAGAAATGAAAGCAAGACAACTATTAGCATAGAACTTGAACCTATTCAATATATCATCTATGGATATCTCATTGCTTCCAACAACCACATAAATATCTTTTAGTGATGAGTATGGAAGTGATTTTAATCAATCATTTACAAGATGGTAAAAGTGTTTGAAAGGTCCTATAGGGAATTTGGAACTCTTACTTGCACATTTGAGTACTTGAATTGAGTTTTTGTGAAGGAAAGGTGAACTATAAATCAGTAGAAAATAAAGTATGTTGTGGGTTTGGTCCATTGAATTTGAAAAAGTGTGTTTCTTCCCTCTGTCTTGCATCAATGTTCGATAAAATGCCTCAAAGAAATGTGGTATCATGGACTGCAATAATTGTAGGATATACAAAAATTAGATCTGTTGAAAAGGCTTTAGAAACTTTCAAGCAAATGCAATTTGAAGGTTCAAAGCTAGACTCTACAACCTTTGCCAGCATCCTCACTGCCTATTCCAAAATGGAAGCTTTGGAACAGGGTATGGACATCCATCAAAGCATTATAGAAGGGCTATTTTGGTTTGATATTATAGTTGGAAATGCTTTCGTTGACATGTATGCAAAATGTGGAAGCATAGAGAAAGCATTTGAAGTTTTTGACAGAATGCCTCAAAGAGATGTCATCTCTTAGACTACAATTATCATTGGATATGCACAAAATGGATTTTTTGAAAACGCTTTAGAAACTTTCAAGCAAATGCAATTGGCAGGTATAAAGCCGAATTCCACAACCTTTGCCAACATCTTTCCTGCTTGTGCCAAAATCAGGGCTTTGGAATAGGGTATGAACATCCATCAAAGCATAAATAATAGAGGAATTTTGTCAGATGTTGTAGTTGCAACTGCCCTAATAGACATGTATGCAAAATGTGGAAGCATAGATAAGGCATGTGAACTATTTGATAGAATTCCTGAAAGAGATGCCATCTCATGGAATACAATGATTGTGGGATATGCACAAAATGGATTTGATAAAAAGGCTTTAGAAACTTTCAAGAAAATGCAATTAGTAGGTGTGAAGCCAAATTCCACAACCTATGCCAACATCCTCCCTGCCTATGCCAAAATGGGAGCTTTGGAGCAGGGTATGAACATCCATTAGAGCATAATAGATGGGGGGGTTTTGTTAGATATTATGGTTGGAAATGCTCTATTAGACATGTATGCAAAATGTGGAAACGTACACAAGGCACGTGAACTCTTTGATGGAATTCCTCAAAGAGATGTCATCTCATGGAATGCAATAATTGCAAGATATGCACAAAATGGATTTTGCAAGGATGCTCTCAAAATATTTGTTGTTATAAAGTTTTGTAAATCTGATTACTTAAAACTGAGATAGAAGATAGGTAAACCCACATTCCAACATGCTCACCTATTGAAAATGGCTACCAACATAAAAAAGATACCTACTCTAGTCTTATTTGAATTTTTCTATAAAAGATGCTTAGCATCTGGTAACTAAATGCTTTATAATTAAGTAATATAAACTCAAATAGATATTTTCTAATCAATGAAAGTTATTGAAGTGAAGCTTATACCAAAAACAAAATGATCTTTATATTGCCTCATATATTCAAATTGTATAATGAGAGTGCAACTAACTCTGTAGTGAGGATGATAAGTAAAATATACCTGACAACAGCCATAAAACCACTAGGAAACAAAGCATGTCTCTGTAAGTAAAGAACATGTTTACATAAGCATCAAATGAATTCTAATTTTTGACACATTTTTGAAGTTCAATAATAAAAATATTAGGAATACACATGTTGTTATCAAGTTAAAAGCAATTGCATAAGCATACTTGATGCAGAGCTATAAGGATCACAACTCAACTCATAATTCATTTCACAAACATCACTTGATTCCAGACTACCAATCTGAGATTAAGGAATACAACTACTTGTAGGTTCTTCAAAACACACTTAACATCACCAAAACAATAGACTCAAACTCTATTCCCAACAAAAACTCTCAAACATGTGCATTTATAATGTTGACTGTCCAAAACAACAATTAGACCCTTTTAAGCTCCATCAAATCACAACTGCATTATTCCAGCCCTAACTCCATACTATAAGAATATTTTGAGACACCTTTTAGATCATTTTGAAACATGTCAAATAAAGAAACAACTTTGTTTTGTAACAACACCAAACAATGAATTCTCAATACTAGATTAAGCCTAACTAGACCTTCATGGACTGCCCTCCTTCCATAAAATCAACATACAACATCAACAACCCTCTTGATCACCAAAAAAAAATTGGAACATTCAATATATTCTCCTGAATGATCTTAAACTCAAATACATAATATTAAATGGAGAAAAAATCAAATTAAAAGTAAGTTACAGTCTGGACTAGACTGTCAAGATCATGCCCTTCCTATCTTCCTTAAAATTGGTCTTCATCACCATTGTATTTTTCAACATCCTAACTTGTAAGAAGTTTCAAATCTCTACAATACCCGCCACAAACAATTCCACTCATAGCAAACATCAATTCCAAAAATTGACTGTCCCTGCTATCCTAGGAATACATAGTCTAATCTTCACTATAAAGTGCAGAAAACTGTCATTAATAACTTTCAAAAAAAAAATTATGAAGCCAATCTCTCCAGTCAATTTTTATATTTCCTAGCTACAAAATTTTTCCCCAATTTTTAGCTAGATCCAACATTTAAAACAAAAGTTATGAGGGTTTTACCAAAACAGGTAACCCTTGGTAGGGTTCTAGGCTGTTTGTAAATAAAACATCATATCTTTCAAAATATAACATGTAATTCATTGAGACCTGGTTTAAATGGAAGCTTACAACCTTTTCCAATATCTCCCATCGGTTATAGATAAAAATGACACACCATCTGATCGTACAAACCACTGATTTGTCACAGAAACATGAAGAAAACAAAGATAAAACTATTTTTTATTAATTTTCTTCCAAACCTCCATACATTCTTCCATCCATATACTATTTCTCCCTCCAAAAAGACTTACACACAGGTATTTAACCCCTTCCATCCTTTCCAACCAACCATAACCACCTTTTGAACTGATTTGACCGTTGGGACAATGTGACAACATTTTTTGCATTGTGCATTATGGCAACTTTGACAAATTTTGCTTGATAACTCCAAACTTTGCAAAAGCCTCCTAAATGACTTGTAATCACCTACACATGCCTAATTAAGGACAAATAAAACTCAATACATCAAAAGATTCCATGGAGGGCACATTTACAACTTTTTCCATCCTATGACAACATTGCAACTTGTATGATAACTTCGCAATTTTTTATGTAACTTTACATTATGGATTCCAAATGACTCTCAAATGTATAGAATGACTACAAACCCATCCAAAATGGTCTTTAAGACCTTATTTTACATGAAACAAAACATAACTTAAAATTTGGCTAGTAATGACATGCTAGGTGCCCCTGCACCAATACTCCAGTATAATTTAAAACCATAAACCATTAGAGAGCATATGACCTTAACTTGGAAATTCAAATGTGTGCATCTATTGGCAACATCAAAAGATACTATTAAACTAATATTTATTGGAGAAGCTTTGATGTTCTCTTTTTCAAAATAAATCTGTTGTAACAATCTTCTCAAATTTGTCTGCAACAAATTGCTTCCAAAGAAGACATGTTATAACTTACAAGAATATTTATTTTCTTTGAATTTGTAGAGGAGATAAAGAAGGGGGAACAAATATCAAATGCATCAAATCAACTCTATAAGGGAAACTCCCAATATGATTTGAATTTGTGAGATCAACCCCCAGATGAGACATTGATCAAAGAAACATTGGACAATCTAGATGCATTTGAAGGGAGCTTGGAGTGGCTAAAAATGGTTTTTGGTTCAAATGTTGAGTTTCCATGGCAATGCGTGTGTGAGATTGTTTTGAAGCACTCAAAGAGTCTATTGGATAAAATTTTTGAAACCCTGATGGATTTGTAGATCTGTGTGAGAGAGTTAAGGTTGGTAAATTCCTTGAAGCCATAGTTACATCTCTGGCAAGTTACAATGATGTTGAAACCCATTTGCACAAATTAACTACTAATGAGGGTTTTCTTGTCAAGAGAGGGGACCTAAAAAGTGTCAATTTACCTTGGTTGAGTTTTAGATTTATGATGACAAATGATGAAGACTGGTTTGGTTGCCTTAACACTTATTTTGGAACTGAGGTTACTCAAATAAAAGATACCATAGATGAGGGGTCCAAGAATATTTTGGAATACCTCCTAAATTTTCTTCATGCACATAAATATCCTTCAAGGATAAATGATTTAACACCTAAGTAATTTCAAGAGCATTGCTTCCATTTTATCTCAACATTGATTTTTGAGATTGAAGAACATCTTGCACATCTTTCAGAAGCTCTCTATCAAGAAATGAAAAATAAGGAGATGCCATCAAAAATGAACAAGGAGACACTAGAACTAACAGTTATAGTGGAAAGGGAATGTTTCTTAGGATGGCTTTTAGTTGCTCTTAGTTTTCATTCAACTTCCCTTCCACTAGTTCTTGGCTCATTTCAACTCTAGTTTGTCGAGAACAAAGCTTCAGTTTTAGGGAAAGGATGTTCGACTTTGAGATATTCCAGTATTGATTTTGATTACCCTTTTCTAGAAAGTTCTAGAAGACAAATACTAATGAGAGGGGTCAGTTTGAAGCCTGAATCATAGGATAAAAATAATAACACCAAATTGAATAAACTAAGAAGAACTATGCACAATCTTTGTATCAAAGCTAAGAGGTATCACTTCCAATGTATGACAAGGTAGTGTCATGGGCTCTTCCAATGTATGACAAGGTATAGAACTTGATGGTTTTTGCTTCCAACCTTAGTTGCAAGCTTTAATTTTCATCAACTTCAGACTCTTTACAGGATCCTCCCCTCACACAACTATTTGTACTTGTACTTGTTTTAGGATTAACATTTTGGGCTTACCCCACTCATCCATTTCTTTTTTATTTTCTTTTCTTTGCTTTATTTTATTTTGTTAGCCTTGCTTCTAGGGGCCATTTCCCTAATACTTTTCTATTGCAATAGGAGAACATTCTAACCCCACTAACCTATTCTTGGACACTCATGGTGATGTAAGTAAGGTGGTTGACACTTCCAAACTAGCACAAATGATCAAACAAGATTAGGAAACAACTCTCACATCACTATCCTATTTCCCTTTTCTCTAAAACTCACAACTAGAGGCTTGTAGCCCACACAAACTCTCTTCTCACAATATCTTTTAGAGAAGGCCATCTTGAAACCTTCTTGTCACCTTTTGAGACTCACAACACATTCCAAAACAACTTATGAATATACTTCACAAGATTTCTTTGACACAATTTGAAATCCTTAAGACTGCCCCTATTTTTAGGTCACCAAAAAGCCCAAATTTATAAAGGTCCCTCCTAAACACCAACTATCACCCAAAATCAACAAACAGTCATTAATTGTGTCTCAAAACAACCAAAACAATCACCATTTCTTAGATACTAGACTCCTAGAACGCTATTCCACAAAACCCTCACTTTGCATACAAAACTCAAGGGTTTACTCAATCTCACATCACCTAGGCTTATCAAACTCCAAAAATGCATCCAACAGACTATAAACGGCCTAAACAAACTAGTGTAGGAGCACCTACAACCATAATGCAAAATTTGATTTGGTAAAGTGTGTCAAGGTGAATTTGAGTGAGTCTAGGTTGGTAGAGGGGGTGTTCAAGTTTTTTTTGTATCAAATAAGGTTTCAAAGACCATTTTGTTATGTATTTAGGTGTTTGGGAGTCATTGGAGTTCAAATATGAAAAATTGCTCAAAATATGTAATGTTGTCAATGACAAGAAAGGTTGTCAAATTACAATTTTAGGAGAATATGAAAAGTCATGGTAGTTTAAAAGGTAGGTATGGGCATTGGGAAGTTAGAACTTGGATGGAAAATGTATTTAAAGGACTAAGGCTCAAACATAGGTTGTTAATCATTTTGTGAAGAATTCCAATATAGAAACCAATGTTGAAAAGTAGATTTCACTATGTTTGTCATCTTTTCTTGTTGTGTACTATCCTGTACAAGAACTTTATGATCTTGAACTTGTGGTAATTTGTGGTGATGTGTCTTAGCTTTCATTTCCATCTATTTTGAGGGTCCTCAATTAATTTTTGTGAAAGAAACCTCCATTTTTCTTGGGACTGCCTGTGACAAGCCAACAAGGTTTGAGTTTGAGTTTTAATTAATGTAAATCCATTCCTCCTATTGTTGTTTGATGTTACTTAGAGGAATTCCATGTAAGATGTTATTTTAGGTGTTATAACAAGTTTGGAGTCAAAATCAAATGGTTGGGTAGCTTTGGAGTGATTCCCTAAGACTGGGTAGAGTCATTTTCATGAGAAATTGAGTTGTTGAGTGAGGGTTTTGGAGAAATGTTGAGAGAATGGTATATGTAAGGGTTTATTGAGTGTGTGTAGGTTATATGTG
>VDFB02204499.1:0-11108 GCA_007258455.2 Sequoia sempervirens | reverse complement strand
AGAGATAGGGAGAGTGACTTGAGATGGAGAGAGGGAAGGAGAGATATAGAGAGATTGGGAGAGAGAGAGACCTAAGAGGGATATGAAGAGATAGAGAGAGATAGCGTGTGTGTGAGAGAGAGAGAGAGACTTGAGAGAGAATGGGAGAGAGACCTGAGAGGGAGATGGAAATGGAGAGTGTAAGAGAGAGTGTGAGAGAGAGACATGAGAGAAGATAGAGAGGGAGTGGGAGAGACCTAAGAGAGACCTAAGAGGGAGAGAGGGAGTGGAAGAGACCTAAGAGAGATACTTAAGAAGGAGAGAGACTTCAAAGGGAGGGGGAGAGAGAGAGGGAGAGAGGGAGATGGAGAGGGAGTGGGAGTGTGAGGGGCTTGAGAGAGAGAGAGAGAGACAGTTGAGAGGGAGAGAGTTTGGTGGGAGAAAGGAGAGAGTGGAAGAGAGAGACCTAAGATGGAGAGAGAGATATATATATACCTAAGAGGGAGAGAGACTTCGAAGGGATGGAGAGAGAGAGAGAGAGAGAGAGAGGAGTGGTGGAGAGGAGAGACCAAGAAAATGGAGAGTGAGAGATAGGGAGAGAGAGATAATGGAGGGAGAGAGAGAGAGAGAGAGAGAGAGAGAGAGAGAGAGAGAGAGAGAGAGAGATAATGGAGAGGAGATAGAGGGAGGGAGAGGGAGAGAGACTTGATATGGAGAAAGGGATGGAGAGAAGGAGAGGGAGAGTGGGAGAGAGAGAGAGACTTGAGAGGGAGAGAGTGTGAGTGTGAGTGAGACATTGAGAGAGAGAGAGGGGTGAGAGAGAACAAAGAGAGAGAGGGAGTGGGAGAGACTTGAGAGAGAGACCTAAGAGGGAGAGAGGGAGTGGTAAATACTTGAGAGAGAGACCTAAGAGGGAGAGAGAGGAAGAGAGTAAGAGAGAGAGAGAGAGAGAGAGAGAGAGAGAGAGAGGGGGGGAGTGAGAGAGAGAGAGAGAGAAGGAAGGATGGAGAGTGAGGTATAGAGCTATGTCTAGAGCTCAAGGAGAGAGAGTGATAAAGATAGGTATAAAAAGGGATAAAGAGAGAAGAAAGGAGGGAGGGATAGGTCTAGAGCTTAAGGGGAGACAGTGATATATACAGAGGTAGAGAAAGGGATAAAGAGATATGATGATTTGTGAAGATTTTTTCATCTCCTTGTTACAAAAAATATAAATATTTCATTATTCATTACTTTTTCTAATGTTTCGTGTATTTTGAGATGAGTGTTACAAAGAAATCATGAAAAAAAGACTTTGCATGTGAAATTAGTGAGCATTTGATGTTTCAAAAATTAAATATGAAGTTCAAATGATTATGATTATTTTTTGGTGTATAATATAGAAACAACACCTATTCCATTGTGTAGAGCTCTCAATCACCTTTCCAACGCCTATAAAAAGTTGAAATATCGATAAGAAATGCAAAAGTTATGCCCATTTTACTAAAGAGGATTTTTTAGGTTTTCAAAACGAATATCCATTTTGATTTTCAAAAAAATGGGTTCCCACTTTCCAAAACAGATATTCATTTCAGTTTGGTATAAATGAATTTAATCAAAATCTAGCATTTGTTTTTGTTGATTCTAAACTAAATAAATCTAATTCAAATTTAACATAGACAATTTATACACGAATCGCAATCTAAGTAATTTATTAGGTTCATTTATCGTATTCTTCTAAATGAGTAATTGAATACGAGAAAACTAGAGCTACCAAGTGGATTTTGTAGCCTTGACTTAATTCAAAAATATTGATAAAGAAAATTTCACCCAATGCTTAAATTTAATAATTCTCATGTTTCTTCCCTCAAAATACCAAAATTAAGGTTTCAATGGTTGATCAACACTTAAAAGAATAAAGGATTCAAAGTTTCATTCTCCCATTTAAATTTTAGGAAACTTCCTTCATACTCCTTAAGGTCAATCACCTACCCCTTAACTTACTTGATACAATGCACTCTCAATTCTAATTTAACTAAGTATTTCATACAAAATCTTTTATTTAATTATACACATTTATTGCACAAGGTACTAAATATTTATTCCTCTATTATTTGTCACTTTAAGACTAGAATTACAAGTGATCAATTTAACTTACGAACTTGATAATCATTAAATAACTTCATATGCTTCTTTAATTAAACCTCGTAATCTTATTTAAGGATTTTACTGCAATGCAAGAGGAAAACCCCTCCCCTGGCACTATATTTCAAACTCAAGTATAATGCTTTATATTAATACACATAGTACACTTTTAAAGTGTTTTGCTTAAAGTTTTCCTTGGTCTATTGAACACCCGGTTACAAGCATACATACATAATTTTATTTATCTAAACTCTTTCATTTATGGATAAGGTCTAGCCCTTGAGCTTACCTCATCCCACTCGATTTCCAGAACTCTTTAGTGTTGATTCATACCATTGTTTAAAGTTCTTTATTATTATTATTATTATTATTATTATTATTATTATTATTATTATTATTATTATTATTATCTATATCTATATCTAAGATAATGACATGTTATTATTGTTATTGTTGTTGTTGTTGTTGTTGTTGTTGCTGCTGTTGTTGTTACTACTATTATTACTACTACTATTATTATTACTACTATTATTACTACTATTACTACTACTATTACTACTATTATTACTACTATTATTATTACTATTATTACTACTTGTAGACATCCAAATTTGGACATTTAATTTATCCAAATTTATCATTTTTCGTCTAAACATCCTCTTATCCTAGTTAATTAAATAATATTACTATTATTTAATTAATATCTTTAATTCTGCCAAATCCCTAAGGTATTTAATTAATAATTAAATACCCAATTCCTCCTTAACTTTTCATATCACACCAAACAAATATTATATTTATTTTAATTCTCTATGCCTTTTCACCCTAATCCCAACCATTTCTACTTTTTCAGGATGCACATGCCTAACCTTGATTAGGATGTCACATCCCAAACCCCAAAGCTAGCTTCAACCTGGCCTTGGTCTCTGGCCACACTCACTGCTTCCATCATTCTCCAAGGAATTTTTTAATTCCTTTTTATTCTTCCTAGATTCCCTTTTTATATGTGAATTTTAATTCACATTCCATCCTTCCAAGGCTTCTAGAACCTTGGACTTGTCACAATCTCCACATGTGACCAACCTTGGACTTGTCACAATCTCCACATGTGACCAAGTCCCACCTTTTTGGAGCCCACCTTTTATCCTCTAGACCATCCTATGAATGTAAATTTTTAATTCACATTTATCCTCCCAACCACCTTTCCTTTTCCTATGTAGATTTTTGAGGAATTCTAAAATTTCTCAAATGTCCCTTTTACTCCCACTTGGGGACAAGAAATCCCTTTTTGTGGAAATCTCCTCACTCACCAAGGTGCATGTCCTTTTCCACCTCATGTACCTCCTTGACACCTCATCTCCACCTCATATCCTCTTGTCCACTTCACCCTCCACATATCAAGATGTGAGGGCTTGTAGGTTCTCAACCCACCATAGCCCTTCATCTTGGCCTTGTTGGAGCAATCTTGACCGTTGAATTCTCTAGAGAATTCAAATTCTCCTATAAATACCCCCTCCTCAAGGGCATTTTTAGAATACTTTTGATTTGAGCAACTAAATGCTGCCCATTTGCTTTCTAGAACACTTTGCATTTTGATAACTACATGCTGTCCATTTGAACTATCAATCTTTTTGCCATCATTTAGCCATCTTTGTTGATCATTTGCAACATCAATCTTGCATTTAGACATTCAAGCAATCATCTAAGGAGCACACAACCAATCCAAGCAAGGGCCAATCAAAGAGGTATCAACAACAAGGGAGGTAAAAGTGTTTGTGTTTCATTTTATTTGCATTCCTTTTCGTTGTATCAATCTTTTGGCTAATCTTGAGGTGTCCTTGGTATCTTGTTATTTCCATTTCTTAGTTAATTTCACACTTTTAGAGCAGTAAAAATTCCAAGGTATACATTTCTGGCACGCCCGGTGGGACCACACATGGGTCTTGCATTTAATGTTTCTTTGAGTTAAGAATTTTGCAGGAAAAGCTCACAGAAGTGCGGTAGCGCCCTTACAGAAGTGCGTTAGCGCCCCTACAGAAGTGCAGTAGCGCCCTCGCAGAAGTGTGGTAGCGCTCTCGCAGAAGTGCGGTAGTGCCCCCACAGAAGTGTGGTAGCTCCCCCATAGAAGTGTGGTACCTCTGCTAGAAAGTGCAGAAGGCCTCACGTAGGCGCGGCAACAGCCTTCTCACGTAGTCCTCCAAGGGCAACATTTCTAATCGCGACAAATGGAGGCTGTCGCTTTTGGCTTCGTTTTTGCTCTAGTTTTTTGCTATATTCACGTAATAACTCTCTAACGTTGTTCTGGCAAGAATATTGCTATTTTTCACTAACGTTTTTGCAGCATATTGTGGCAAAAATTGACCAAAAGGCGAAAAAGAAGGGGGACAACTAACATTTGTTTGCAGGGGGCATCTACATAATTAGACTTTCAAAAAATTATCTTTGCTGCTCTCAAACATAGTCTAATTAGGGGGATTAAATCTCATTGTTTGTTGTGGTTGTTTACTTTTGTGTTACCCAAGGGGGCATTGATTTGTTTTCACTTTCCCCTTGCACTTCGTGTGAGCCTGGGGAGTAGTTGGAAACAGTTGGTGTCTTCCTTTTAGTGGGACCTGCTTGGGGATTTCATCACCTCAAGGGACGATTCCAACCACGTGTACCGGCGAGGTATATAAAGGGGGGAGAACGAAAGTTGTACCCCAATCCAGTTGCATCGTAATTGGTGGAGTGTCGAAGCTAGGGTGATACCTAGATAGACGTGAAGAGTTGGTCTGAGCCTTTCAGTATCTCGCTGGGGTTCCCGACTCATGCTTGTGATGGACTAGTGTTCACAATTGTGCCTCACGTACCGAGAGTATATCGAGGACTCCCTAGAAGCCTTATGCATCCTAGATTAAGACTTTGCCTTACCATACCCGTAATATTAATCATAGGATTGTGCTTGCTTGAGGTGTTTTCTTGTGAAAATTCTGTCAAATTTTGATACTTTTGACTTGTTTCATCATTTTGTGTCCTTGCCATAGCCTTTGCCATCAAAAACCAAGCTTTGTCCTCGCAGAAACATGGTAGCGCCCTGCGCAGAAAAGCGGTAGCGCCCTACGCAGAAAGGCGGTAGCGCCCCCGCAGAAATGCGGTAGCGCCCCTGATTTACTGCAGAAATGCGGTAGCGCCCCTGATTTACTATAGAAAGCTGTTTACGCCCCTAATCTTGCTGGAAACACCCCTGATTTTGCTAGAAACGCCCCTGATTTTGCTAAAAACGCCCCTGATTTTGCTGGAAATGCCCTTGATTTGCTGCAAAAAGCTGTTTACGCCCCTGATTTTACTGCAGAATGTTGGCTACGCCCCTTTAACTTCTCGGGCCCACCATTTACAAACCGTACGTCGAATCAACTTCGTTCAAAAACTAAAGTTGCTTAGTTTTTCAAGCTCTACCCAGTGGTACCTTCTATTTCCTTCTATCAAAAATTTTACCATCCCAGGGCGGCCACGCCCCGCATCGCAGGGTGGACACGCCCCTAACTTTTCGGGGCCACCATTTACAAACCGTACGTCAAATCAACTTCGTTCAAAAACCAAAATTGCTTAATTTTTTAAGCTCTATCTAGTGGTACCTTTTATTTCTTCCTATCTAATCAAACAAATCTATTCCTCTGATCATCTAATCAATCCAAGCACACCAATCTGATCAAGTTCATCCAATCACAATTATCCAATCATCATCATCTAATCATTTGATCCTATCCAATCAAACCGATCTAGTACTTTAATCAAATTCATCAAATCATCTACCCGATCCAATCATCTATCTACCGAATCCCATCTAATCATCATAATCTGAGCTTTTGTCCAATCCTGATACTGAGCTTGACCAAAATCCTGATTTGAGCTTTAATCCGTTCCCATCCAAAATATTTTATCCATCCTCTTTATCCTGTCATCATCATGAACCCTCACCCTCCATCAATAGTGGTCAAGGGAAACCCTAATTACGTGGACGACGATAACGAAAGTCTTGTCGATCAAGAATAATATGACATAGATCCCCTTGATGCTATCGTCACTAGTAAGCTTTCTCCATCCACTTTCCACAATCCAATCACCCCTTTCAGTTATCCTATTATGTCTTCATCCATGCCTAATCATGCTCCTTATGCCACCTTTGACAATGGATATCCAGTATCTTCTTCATCCCCATATTTGTCATGTCCTTCATCATCCTCTTATACAACATCTACATCCTCTTGTCCTAATTTTCCATCCCAATACTCCTATTACAATTCCCCATCCATGTCCCCCTATCCTAATCCTCCTTTCCAATCTTCCCATACTAATCCTACATCCACACCCTTTTACCTTAATCCTACATCCATGTCTCCTCATCATAATCCATCATCCCCATACCTTTATCATAATCCATCCCCCACATCCTCTTGTTCCACTACACCACCTATATCCTCTTGTCCTAATCCACAATTCATGTCCCCCTATCTTAATTCACCACTCCAATATCCTTACCTTAACCCTCCATCTACTCCTAGTCCTCCATCCAATCCCATTCATACATCTACTCCTAGTCTTCCATCCAATCCCATTCATCCATCCCATCCTAGTCCTCCATCTACTCCTAGTCCTCCATCCAATCCCATTCACCCATCCAATCCTAATCCTCCATTTACTCATAGTCCTACATTCAATCCCATTCTTCCATCTAAACCTAGTCCACCAATCCATAATCCCTCATCCATTTCTACCACCTCAGCCAAGTCAACCATATGCAAGTCTCTCATTTCAGAATTTCTCCAAGGACTCATGACAAAGAAGCCATCCCCAACTCCACATCTTGAAGTCATGGAACCATGCCATCCCAATCCATCATCCACAGTCACTAGCGATGAGACCCTTCTCCATACCACACCTATCATTGTTGTTACCACCCCTAGCACTGATCAAACCATTGAAACCATTGAACCCACCAAATCCATTGAACCCACATCTCCCACTATGAGAGCCACTGAAACCATCAAAGACACCCAAATCCAATCCACTCCTCCCACTCCTAGTAGCACCAAAGCCCATTCCAATGAACCTCATGAATCTTCCATCCCTCCATCTTCCCCACTTGAAGAGTCCCAACAAGACTCCGTTACCATGCCTCCCACACATGATGAGTCACGCCAAGAGTCTAATCCAAAGCATGCTAGCATATCCCCTTCTCTAGATCAAGATCCTACCCTCCCATCTAGTCCACCTCAAGATCACAGTCCCCCATCCATTCCATCCCATGATCCCCTTGTCATTCAAGCTTCTACTACTCCATCTCCATCCCTATTGTGAGGAGTTTACGCACATAATCTAGATTATATTATGTTCTTATTTTCTGAGTGTTAAGTATTCATTATTCTCTTTCTTTATATCTCTATTGCTTTTAAATTGCAGGTTTCTAATTCGCGAGCCTATTTTAGTTCCTTTACATTTCTAGGTTCTCGTAAGAAAATAAAGTATATATAATTAAATTCCCTTTTCTACTTTGTTCAAACCCAACCAGGTTAGGCCTTCATGAGCAAGGTATTATAGAGCCCATCCAAGCTAAAGAACACTTGTATCCAAAAGGTCTTGGATGTACTACTCATGACTTGCAATCCAAAAATGTTGGTACAACCTCTAAACATCCTCAACGAGCCTTTTCCAAAAGAAATATGGGCTCTTCCCATCGCCCCACTAGATCATATGTGGCCATCCCTCCTCCTCTATCGTATCGCCTCAAAACAACTGTCCATCTTCCTCCTTCATCCGCTCCATCCATATTGGGTCCTTATGTCCCCTCATCCCCCATCCCATATCCTCCAAGTCCTAAGTCTATTTTAGGCCCTTATATCCCAAAATCACCTCCTCCATCTCATCCTATCCATCCTTTCATCCATCCATCACCTATCCATGTCGCCCATCATAACTATCTCACTCTCATGTTCCCTAATCAGGATCAACAAAGGCACGTACCTGTACATCATCCATCCACATATCATCCTAAAAATCCTACCTCCATCCCTCCATTCATGTGTCCTCCACATCATCCATCCATTCACACCCATCCCATTGCTACTAAAAGCACTTTGGTTGTTAAAGGAAAAATGCATAAATCTAAACATCCACATGAATTTACGGCTCCCCATGTCCCCTCTAAAATACATGGTGAAGAGAAGAAAAATCTAAATCTAAATAAAATTTGTAGGCCACAAAGGCCCACCAAAGCAAAGATCAAAACCATGTGGATCCCAAAGAAAAAAGATGCAATGCCATCACATGAAAAATCTGTAAAAACATCCAAAGTTGCTAATCCAAAAGCTAATCATACACCCGTTTCATCTCCTAAGTCTGTTTTGGGTCCTTATGTCCCAAAATTCACCATTTCATCTCCTCCATTATCCCCACATTCTCCATCCCTTACTCCTATTATCTTTCCACATCCACCACCACATGTGCCAATGTTGGTCTTGAACACATCTCCCCATCACATATCCACCCCATCATTTCATCCATGCCTTTTCCAGCATCCCATCCATTATCCCATGTATCAACCCCATCAAATCCCTCTAATTCATCCTCATGCATAACCCATTTATCCTAATAAAGAGTTGTACCAACATCCAACAGTCACTTCAAACAGGGCTCTTAACACCTTGATCCTTATCACATGTCTTCTAAATATGCTTATCCACTTCCTTATCCTTATCCATCTCCTTCTGTATGAAATCCAAAAAGTCAAAAAAAAGTCAAAAAAAAGTCAAAAAAGTCAAAAAAGTCAAAAAATAAAAGAAAAAGTAAAGAGAAATAATCCATCCAATGGTGAAAACTTGGCAAACAAGCGCCTTGGATAAGTATCATGATGAAAACCTGGCAAACATGTGTCATGCATAAATCCCCATCTACACTTGGGGGCAACTTCCTGATATGCATTCCCTCCATCCGTTATGCTTCTAGCTATGCACCCGTCTTCCTGTTACCCGTCCTCTTCAGAAATCCCCCCATCCCATCTATCTTCTGCATCCTACCATCATATCCAATTTATCTCCCATTCCCTCCATCCTTCTTGTGATCTTGATCAAAATTGGGGCACCTATCTATGCATGCTTTTGGACACCTATTGGTATATATTCCCTTCATCCATGCTCTATCATATTCCTTAGTCACCCATCTTGCCCTCCTTTAGTTATCTCCTTTATCTTATCATCCACTTGTCTTACGCCCCTCATGCCTCATCATATATGACATATCTAGAGTGGGGGCATGTGCTTCCTTTGTGACATAGTCCTTGGAGACATCATCTATCATAACATCCCTTCATCTCCCTATCCATCTATCATAGCATCTTTTCATCTCCCTATCCATCTATCATAGCATCCCTTCCATCTCCCCATCTATCCTAGCATCCCTTCCATCTCCCCATCCTTGTCTTCGTATCCCTCTGTCCTAACATCCCCTTCATCTCCCAATCCTTTTGTCCCTATCCATCTATCACAGCATCCCTTCCATCTGCCCATCCTTGTCTCTCTATCCATCTATTCGAGCATCCCTTCCATCTCCCCATCTATCCTAGCATCCCTTCCATCTCTCCATCTATCCTAGCATCCCTTTCATCTCTGAATCCTTATATTCCTATCCATCCAAAATCCCTATATCTCTATCCATTCTTTCCTCTTTGTCCTCATCCCATCTCACAATCCCTTGTCATTGGTATCTGGCTATAGACCTCCCCCCATGCAACCCAATGTCATTTATCTACTCGTCATCACTCCTACTTCTCTTGCACATCTTTCCAGTCCCTATCACTTTTCATCACTCATCTCATCCTTTCAAGTCATTTTAACGATTTGGATAACTATCCCAGCCCTGAGCTTTATGTGATCGTCATCATCCTATCCAATCCACTAGGTCTATCCTATCTTGTCGTATCAGTCCCACCTTTTTATCCACTTATCCTATCATCTTATCATCCTTTATCCATTGTTTGCCTTTGGTCTTGTCGAACTACGTTGCCCCTGCGCTTTCACGTAGGCAAGGTCGATCATTTGATCTGCCCCCGGGGTTCCATTATCGATATTCACTTTGCTCTTCTATCATCTATCATCGATCTTTTTCCTTTTGTCCATCCTATCTTTACCATCCATCAAGGTCTCCATCATAGTCAGTCGTCCACCTTTCTCTGAACTACGAGGGCTCTGCGCTTTCACGTAGGCAAGGCTAATCTCTGATCGGCCCCCGAGCCCCTAGGTCCTTAGGATGTGTCAGTCTTATGTCTTGTCTCTCTTGTGTCGTGTCGTTAAGCTATGCCCTTATCTAGCCAGTTCTTCACAAATGAGATCCATGTGTATCAACAAATCCAATCAATTTTGAACATCCTGCGTCATAATGATCTTTTAGTTTCGTATCCATCATCTTTGGTCTCAACAGGATGCATCCTTCCTAACAGACCTCATCAATCCCATCCATCCCCTTGATCCTATGGCAATGGACGTTTGACATTGATTGTGATCTTTTGATGCTTTTGGCTTTTGTTTATCATTTGAGCTCCCTATCATCACTTGTCAAGACTGCCATAATCCATCATATTATGGTGTGTTTTGATTGGTCAACATAGGGGCATATCTTGATCTTTTTATGTCTATTTTTGTCTTCTTGGTTGTCCCACATAGTACCCACCAAGATCCCTGAGGTCTTGTGTTATGCTGGGGCATCCTTTTGTGCTTGTGGTTATCTCAATACCTGGCCCGACCAAGGTCTTTGTGACCTTGGGGTGTTGGGATAGCCTTCTTGTCTGTTATGTTTATTTCATGCATTAGACACTATTATGCCTTGGTTCCACATACCCTGGCACTTGGTGTCTTATGCTATAGCAAAAATCAGTGCTCCAAAGATGGAAAATTGCATTGCATTTCATTTTCTATTTCATCACCTTGCATGTATCCCCCCATCCCCCCATCCTATTTTCCTATCGCTCCCATCCCTTC
>VDFB02204498.1:0-10294 GCA_007258455.2 Sequoia sempervirens | reverse complement strand
TGGAGAAAGTTTTTGAGGTAGAGCTTGATATAAATATGCATGGTGTTGATGCAAGAGGATGAACGAAAGAGTAAGAAGTAAGATAGATGTGAGATTGATGCAAGTGATGTGTGTGATGTAAATTTGAGAAGAGCAATGTGAACTTCATGTTAGGGTTCCTGAAGGCAGTAAGCTGAAGGCATCCGAAATCTTTCATGTGAGACTATGAAAGTGTGCGAGTAATTGTGGTGGATTCCTTGTTGCATTGAGAAGTGTTTTCTCTATGTAACATTCTTCTTTTATCTTCTTGTATTCTTTCTATGGTTGTGAGCCTTTTGGACAATGTGTCCTATTCTAGCAGTGAGCCCCTTTGTACTAGTTTTCCTATTACCTATATTATGAGTTAATCCTCACCATGGTTTTTCTCATTGGGTTTTCCACGTAAATTTAGTGTTCTCTTATGCATGTTGTTGTGATTTCAATTTCTATTATATGTATTTCATGTTTAATCAAACTAACAGAATAAGGACCTTAATGAATGCTTGTGGATCGGATTACTGTTGAGGGTTTTGAAGGTTTTATTTATTGCAATTGATTCACCCCCCCTCTCAATTGTCTTTTTCATTTCAACAATTTTCCTCTTGAATCTCTCACTCCATTTTCGGTGTAATTCATGTTATATGAGCATTGGTAACTCCTTTTGGAATTGTATTATGGTGGATAATGTCACTACCATGTTATCTCACACCACCTACACTTGTATCCTTGTGCAATTGGTCTTGGCTTCACCTCTCATGATGGAGATTGTTTTATAGGTTGGGATAGCTCTTAGATCTAATCTTTGGATTATGAAGGCATCCCTTTTTGGTGTCTAAAGTGCTTTTCTACTAGTCACTTGGAATTATATTATCCTCACTTGAAGGTTTCATGTTCCTCCTTGTGGTGAAAGAATTCTCATCAAGAACACCTCACTATGAAGGTTGCAAAGGATGACATTGATTCAAATGATTCTAAGTAGGTCCTATTATTGTTGAATCTAGTCAACTCTTGATTTTCGGAGGGTATTGATTGTTTCTAATCCCCCTTTGGTTCCTATGGGTGTTTTTGGTGCCTCTTTCAAATTTTATAAGTTACCAAGAATCTATCAACAAACTATTAAACATATGATAGTACTTTTTCCTACTAGTAATATGAGTTCTATAGTCAAACAATCCTAAACTCCATACATCCCATAAGGAGAGTGACCAAACTGCATCAAGTTTAATACCGCGTACGTGTAAAAAGAATCATCAATTTATTCAATTCCCCTTTATATACATCTGCGCATGTGCAGGATCATGGTATGCCAAAAAGTGGCAATGGAGAAAAAAATACGTGTTTCTACGACTCAAAAACGCAAAAATGCCGAGTTGACTTTATGTGGCTCGGGTGACTACCAAAGCAAAGCCCAAACCTAGATTTAAAAATCGGATATCCAATCCAAATCGGATATCCAATTATATATATATATATATATATATCTATTTTGGGCCGAATGAAACCGACTAAAACTCATTTTCATTCGACTTAACCATGGCGGGCGCATAGTGGAAAGCACAAATCAGATATCCGATTTCAAATCCATCTGCAACAGGTTAGATTCTTGATTTTTATTTGCTCTAATCAAATTTTCAATTAGATTTGTTTAATTTTAGTTGATTTTTTTCAAAATAGGGTTTTTTGATAGATTTTTTATGAAAAATTTGAGTTTAGCATGGATTTTGATGAAAATTGAATGTTTGCAATGGATTTTCACTTTAAAATAGTGTTTTTTTATGTATTTTGATTAAAAATTAGAGAATTTTATAGATTTTTGTTAAAAACTAGGGTTTTTGTTGGATTTTTTAAAAAAACTAGGGTATTTTTATAATATTTTCATTTATATTGTCTTATTTTAATTAGATTGATTTGTTTTTATATTTAATCAAGCATTATGGCTGCATGTATATAAAATTAAAATTTTGTGCATTTCTAAAAGTATTCCTATTGGCAGACCTAAACATCTTCAATTAGGATCCTCAGATACTATATCTCATTTTTAGATTTTAAATTTAACAAAAATCAACCTCATCAGTCTAGGGTGCCAATTCCCTATCTAATTAGTTTTGACAAAGATTTGGATCATAGTTCTATCTCTATGATTCTTATGTTGTTTTGGGTTTTGTGTGTGCAAATTATTTTAGTTTTTGTGACTATTTTGTGTTTTCCCTTCATTGTATGAGCATTAAATTGTTTTGAATCTTGTAGAAAATTTATGAGCTTCATGACCTTGTGTCACTTCACTAATACCCACATGAGATGTAGTTGTAGACTTATGGCTTCCTATGTTGCAATCATAGCCAATGTTGAGCTTGATTCTTATAACTCTTTCACTCAATGTATTATGCCTACCCAATCCATCTTATATTCCCTCCCTAGTCCTACATTACCCATGTCTTTTTTGTAACCTAACATTTATGTGGGCTTGGCATATGTTATTTCTAAGGTCCCTACAATGAATTCAACAATTTTTAAGCATTGAACCTTTGGATGGAGAAGCAATCCCTCTTTTGGATAGCATTGGGAAGTTGGTAAATGATTAGGAAGGGATAGAAGTGTTACGTAGCCTAGCTAATATAGTAGATTCTAATATTCCTTCGGTAGCTAGTTTCACGAAATTTTTGACTAATGCTCAAAATCCTTTTGGAAAATAAGTTTCCTCTCCCACAATAATGCCTTCTATTCCCAACTTTACACCTCCGGTCATAGCATCAATGATGGAATATAACAATGGTTTAAACTCAAGCTTAGGAATTTCTAGTGGAAATTATAATAGTTTTGTCCCTTCACCTATAACACCTCCATATTCATCACCCCTCCTAAACATGAAATATAATATCCCACCATTCCTCCATACTAGTTCACCATGCTTGAAAAACTCTCACAACATGTGGCCCAATGATTTTGTGATAAATCAACTTTTTTATTTAAAGCATGACATTATTACAACAACAAATTTCAAACTTAAACCAATAATAAACATCCAAAATACCTTACACATAGTTCATTAATGTTCACTATTTTAAATACACCTATACTACAAAACATTGAAATACCTCACTTTGGAAAGTACAATGGTAAAAAATATCCTAATAACCATTTGTTAGTTTTTACTACCTTGTGTAGAGACTTTATTTTTGAAGATTCACTCATAGTGAAACTCTTTTCTAGATCACTGAAAGATATGGCCTTGGAAATTGGTTTTGTTCATTGTCAAACAATCAATTACCTCCTTTACACAACTCATTAGTGATTTGCTCCAACACTTTCAAGTGAACATTAGTCCTCAAGTTACATTAACAAATTTAGTTCATTGTAATCAAGGACCTAAAGAGAAAATAAAAAACTTTATGAAATGATACTAATCCCTTTATTTCAAATTCTCCTATAGTCTTCAAGATGTTGATATTCAAAGGGTGTTTATAGGTAACTTACAACCTAATATTCAAGATAAAAAATTGCTAATGAAATATCCATCCTTAACACGTTTTTGTATAACCCTTCATGATTATCGAATATCGATTAGTTGGTATGAAGGTACCCCTTCATAGGCTCCTATTGGTCAATCATATAAGTCATGCCTCAAAACAACTATCAATCATTTAAAAAGAAAAACAAAAAATTCATTACTTGATAAACATTTATGTCAAATTGCTAATAATATTGAGACAGAAGTAACTACTGTAAACATAACTCTAGATATAAATTTAGGCCATGAGATAGGAAATTTTCATAGTTGTTTGATTCTCTCCATGTGATCATGTTGCAATTGTTAAACAAGAAATGATTCAATTTCCTCCAATTAGTCATATTCAAACAATTAAACCTTTACCACCAAACTTTAATGCAAAAGCATTTTTTCAATATCATCGTACACCTCGACATGATATGGAAAGATGTAAGCATATTTATAACCAAGTGCAAGACCTCATTCTAATCAAATCCAGTTGGATGAACTATTAATGACAAAGGAAATAAATTGGTTTTTTCACCTAATCAATACCTACAAATATTTACAAGCCCATTGCCAATTCATTCAACAAACTTGTTTCAATACAATGATAATGAAAGAAGATGATAATGATTTTCATCTTTATAAACATTATTAATATTCAAAATCATAAAAGGAAAAACCAATATTTTTTGTTTGACATTTTCTTTTACATATATTGATTCTTCTATAACTACACTCGATGGTCTTCTTTATATCAAAGTTTGCATAAACCCGAAGGAATACTCATTGATCCATGTACATAGTGAATATGATCAAAAGAGTTAGTGTATGTACATGAACTTTATGTAGATGATTATGAAAAATCAAAAGCATGATTAAAAGCTCATGATGGTTATGGTTTCCCTATAATTGGTTTGATAACTCTCCTAGTAAAGGTTGGACCTAAATAGTTGGGTGGTTTTGATAGATTTTTTATGAAAATTTTGAGTTTAGCATGGATTTTGATGAAAATTGAATGTTTGCAATGGATTTTGACTTAAAAATAGTGTTTTTTATGTATTTGGATTAAAAATTAGAAAATTTTATAGATTTTTGTTAAAACTAGGGTTTTGTTAGTTTTAAAAAAAACTAGGAATTATTTTATAATATTTTCATTTTATATTGTCTAATTTTAATTAGATTGATTTGTTTTATATTGAATCGGGGCATTGTAATGCTTGACAATGAAAATGCACCAATTCCACCACCTCCACCACCACCACCTCCACCACCTCCATAGCCATCAATTCAAGAATTAATTTCTGAAAAATTGCAACAATTAAGGGGCATTTCTGAAGTTTATACAAGAGTCCCTTGATTATCTTCGATGTCAAACACAATGAATGAAATAATTAAAAATATAGAAACCCTCTCCTCGCAACATAATGCCTTTTATTCGTGGCGAGAAGACATGAGAGAATATTATGCATGTGGATTGTCCTATGATGATGTGAAAGATCTTGGAATAACCAAAGCCCAAATAACCTCTTTATTTGTTAACCCCCGCACTGGTTTGCCAGTTAATGTTAATAAAACAAAACCGTCACATAAAATGAATTGCACTCCTTAGAGACATTGTAGAAAACTTTTAGGATCATTTGTGTATGGTTTTGGAAACCCTTAGAACAACAATTTGGATGTACCATTTTGCTATAAAAAAAATTATATCGGAGTTTGTGTTGAGGCATCATGTCAATTACTTTGACATTGGAGCCCTTCGAGTGATTGGTGGAGGTATGCCCGGGATAGAAGCCGATTAGAAATTAATACCCACCCACATGTTCCCCTCCTTTCCTTCCTCTCAGCCACCTCGATTATACCATCGGATATTATGCGGGGATCACGTCCCACCCGCAGACTATCCACGCTATTCCTCTTTGAGTGGTCTTTTGGTTGCGTAAAATACGTAGTAATTTCGGCCATTCTAGTGATGTTGGTGATGGCTCGAGTGTTGCTGCATCATCCTCGTCAGGTCTACATATTTTTGTACCACATACTTGCTCCATGTGCCACCAAATATGCTTAGGTCCTCTTATGCGGCCTGCTTAGAGGCATCCCTGGAACACTTAGATTATGACTTCCGCGATGTGGACATTATAGATCGAGGCACTTAAAGGAACGGAGCACACGTCTGAAGTCCTCTCACGCTAGAGGGACATTAGATAAAAAGTGACACAGTAAAATTTAGAAGTTGTGAATTTATAACTTGCATTTGTTTTTAAATGAATATTAATAAGAGATAGTATAATGTACTAATATTTATTTACATGGTCTATTTAACAGTTGATGTCTGAGGAGGAGCTGACAAATGTGACGGATAGCACCTTGAGGGCCATTTCATTTGGCCTGAACACGCACACAGTATATATTTTTGCACTCACTCATTTACATTTATTTATTGTATACTTTATTGTCCTTTGAATTGTCATTAAAATGAAATTATATAATAACTTATATGTTTATCTTATTTTCCTCTTGTAGGAAATACCTTATGTGAGCGAGGTGCAGCCTTGTCAAGATTATGGAAGTGTAATGTTGGATAAGGACAAGGTAATTGAACTCAAATTTGATTGAATTAAGAATTTTAAGATCTTATATTGATTATACATATATTGACATAGATTGGTAGTTTCATATGTACTTGTTATTTTTATGTGCAGGGAATTATGAGCTATACGTCCTTGTTGACAAGTGACACAATGCCCAAAGCAATACGTATTGGAACACTTGAAGGAGTAGGTGTTGAAGCACCTCAAAGAGGAGGTTTCGAAACACCTAAAGGAGATAAAGAAAAAGATCAACCTAAAGAAGTATGTGTTCATTTTATTTTGTGTTTGGTATTTAAATGTTCCTATTTATGACAATTGTATGCTAACTTGGATCACTTTTATGTTTTTGTTCACCTATATAGATTGAAATTACAAAAGATGGTTTGGTCGGTTCTTTGAGAGGGGCATATTCTAGAACTCCTGACCCTTTGAAGAGACGGATATTTTAGGTAATCAAGATTACAATTTTAGAGTTCAATTATAATTTAATGTATATTGATTTTTATGTTAATTATTCGATTTTAAATTAGATAGTATAACTAATCTCAATTGTAGTTTGACTTTTTCTTGTGCAGCTACCTTCAGAGGCAACGAGTGCTTCAAAGAGGCTCCATTTTGATGATCCACCAGTAGTTTAGAATGAGATAGACATTTTGGCATGTAAATATTGAATAGATACCAAGATGGCATATGCGACATATTGTAAAAAAAAATTGAGTTGGCATTGATGCCATTTTTGTATATGGACATACACTTGATTATTGGATAATTTCATATATAGAAGTTGACAATCAAAATTTAATTTCCTCCTCATGTGCATAATTAAACTCTTTGAAATTTTAATCAGTGAGCAATGGTTAAATATCTTGATGTCTGATAGCATAAAAGATAGTTTACTCAGTATGGATTTTATTCATATTGTTGATTACATTGCATTGCACATCTTTCAAATAAGCATTACCTCACATTGCCATAAGAAGTAACAACTAGATGTTGATAGATGAAAATTTTTCAATTACAATATAGTTTTACAAAGTCAACCTAAGCAATTATGCAATTACTTCACAGTACATAACTAATAATTAAAAATTTATTCATATTATTGATTACATTGCATTACACATCTTTCAAACTCAAACCATTACTTCACATGGCATAAACATCCACTCCAAGCACCTATCCTTCATGTACTTGCCTTTTACCTCAGTCAAATAAATGCTAGGCACCAATTTCAGTTAGTCTTGTTAGTCTAGGTGCCTATTCTCATCCATCATGCCACTCAAAACATCATTTTAGATCCTCCAGGCACCATTTTTACCTGTTGCTCACTGCTTCATGACTGCTAGGCACACTTTCAAAAGCCTCATGTCACTAACTCACCTTCCAGTTAGGTGCATGTTTTGGCTTACTCTCTATAAAAGACCTCTCCTTTGAAGATACTTTAGTAGGTTGGAAACATGAATACCAATGCTACAAATAATTTTTTCTTTCACTTCCAAGCAAAACACAGCATGCTGAAACATTCCAACACAATGACAAAGGCATGTGACACATATAATGGAATCATCTTTATATATACACTAACACATACCTAGACTTTCAAATTAAATTAATTAACCCATGCAAAAATAAAATCACAAGAACTCAAGAGCACACAAATTAGTCACTCACACACAAACTGTAATCAAACTAGCTTATGAGATTCAAGAAAATAGGTGTAATAAGAAAACCTTCACAGTGATTTAACTTGAAAAGTTGTTTTCGATCCACCAATTCACCAGAGTTTCCATCATTCTTTCCCTTTTCTTCATATTCCATAACAGATATGGTTCTCTTTTCAACCCCTTTGCTCTACCCCTTTTCGTTTGATTTTGATCTTCTAGGTTCTTATTGTGTATGTTATTACTTGTATTTTCATTATTTTCCAGAGAGGGTGATGGTTCCTTCTTTGATGTAGTTGGCCTCCCTCTTTTAACCCCTTTCTTTCCCATTGCTTTTACTAGCATAGCTTCTAATTCTATAGTCACTATCAGGTTGAACAAGAGGAACAAGTAAACAAACATAATTTGCAATCTTTCCTTCCTTTATTTATTTCATTACCCCAGTTACTACTTTCAAATTTGACTAAAACATTATTCAAAATGCAACGTATATGGTATAGTACAATGTGGCATGAAAATGAATCTCTGCTTCATACAATATAATAATCTACTTCAATTGGAGTCCAGTATAAAATATATTAAAGGAGGACTATATCTAATAAGAACAAGATAGAAATTAATAACTTGGATGAATCACTTGTAACCAAACTCAGTAGCCCAAGGGAAGACTTTCCAACAACCCATAAAAATGTTCTATAATATCATGAAAAAAGTAAAGCATCAATAAGTCAAGGATCTTATTATATTGCATGGTAACAAGGCTCTTCATTCTTCTGTGGAGAGACATCATCTACATTTGCAACGGAGTCTTGATGCTTAGGCCTATCTGAACAATGTTTGGAAAAGTGACCAAACTTATCACACATAAAGCATTGAATTTTTCAATTCACAATGAAGGTTTGGACAATGAAGCTCTTTTATTTGGGTTGCAGATCAAACAAACTGAAAAAAGAGACAAGGGGTCAGAAGTTCTAATCTACTTCCTAAGAATTCAAGAGACGGTATTGACTTTGGTGAAACGAAACCAACCTCGCTTCGCCACACAGAATCGAGCCAACCACGCGAAAAGCCATTGCAATCTTCGAAGAATTAAAAGTTGCAAATGCGCAACATCTATTTCGCGAATCCTCCTCAGACAATTAAACGTAACGTCTACCACCAGATAAGTATCGCTTACGCTTAGGGATGGTCCTTTGCACCCAAACATGTCGAATCACTGAGCTACATTGGATCAAGCGATTTTAAGTTCAAAGCAAAGCGCAGCAATATTTGAAGGGCTATTTCTCAGAGACTGTGGGGCATACAGACACTTCGTCAAAGGCTACGTGATCGTGTTGGGACCATCTACAAAAACCTCTCTCGGTTTTTGCTATCTCGGAGGCGTTTTCCAATGGTGATGACTTTTCAGATGAGGGAAAAGTTGCTAGATGCAAGCAATGTAAAGTTGCAAAATGGTGCAACATTCATTTCGCAACTCGTACGACCAAACGGACTATTGCAACGCGTCTGTATGGGTACATTTACGCTAGGGATGGTCCTCTTTTGCACCCAAATACGCCGAATCACTTCGAGCTACACTGGACCGGCGATTTCCCTAAAGAGTCCAAAGTGCTAAAAGGCAGCAATATTTGAAGGATTATTTCTCGGAGACCGTGGGGCATACAAACACTCCGTCGAAGGCTACGTGATCGTGTTGGGGCCATCTACGAAAACCTCTCTCGGTTTTTGCTATCTCGGAGGCGTTTTCCAATGGTGATGACTTTTCAGATGAGGGAAAAGTTGCCAGATGTAAGCAAAGGTAAAGTTGCAAAGTGGTGCAACTTTCTATTCCGCTAACTGTATCTAATTCAAACGGACTGTTCCAACATCATCCGCATGGGTACATTTTACGCTATAGGGATGTTCCTCTTTGCACCCAAATACTGGATCTACCGCTACATTGGACCTGGGCCGATTTCTTCTTAAGAGTCCAAAGTGCTAAAAGGCGCTAATATTTGGAGGGCTATTTCTCGGAGGCCGTGGGGCATACAAACACTCTGTCAGAGGCTACGTGATCGTGTTGGGACCATCTACGAAAACCTCTCTCGGTTTTTGCTATCTCAGAGGCGTTTTCCAATGGTGATGACTTTTCATATGAGGGAAAAGTTGCTAAATGCAAGCAATGTAGAGTTGCAAAGTGGTGCAACTTTCATTCCGCAACTCGTACGACCAAACGGACTGTTCTAACACGTCCGTATGGGTACGTTTACGCTAAGCATGGTCCTCTTTTTGCACCCAAATATGCCGAATCACTCTGAGCTACATTGGACCGGCGATTTCCCTTAAGAGTCTAAAGTGCTAAAAGGCAGCAATATTTGAAGGGCTATTTCTCGGAGATCGTGGGGCATACAGACACTCCGTCGAAGGCTACGTGATCGTGTTGGGACCATATACGAAAACATCTCTTGGTTTTTGCTATCTCGGAGGCGTTTTCCAATGGTGATGACTTTTCAGATGAGGGAAAAGTTGCTAGATGCAAGCAGTGTAAAGTTGCA